>JBBPBX010062712.1:0-20744 GCA_038048925.1 Garcialebias charrua
TTTAAAAATATTCATGACTTTGTTCATCAAATTGCATTTTTTAAGCAAAACTAATGGCAGGCACGCTTGAGAGGTTGGAACGCATTACAAGAATATACTTTGAAAAGGGAGAAGTGCGCGTTCGCAAATACTGTAGCAATTACCGTGGTGAGGAGGAAATGGGGTGAAAGAAGATTACGAAGCAAATCCCTCTACAGTGGACCTGAGAAGCTGATGATATACAGCTGACGTAACCCAACGATACAGAGCTCTAATTACACTTTCATCAGGAGGGAAAGAGGTTTGAGGGATGTTTAGAGGCTCGCTTCATTTTATCCTGTCGATTCATCCATCAACCTATCTATCCGTGGATTCAGTCGAACGTAGAGCAAACATACCCTGATGCAAGCTCAGGGATCGGAGCTTCGGCATCAGATTTACATCACTTCTGAACAGAGCGTCGATAACAACTTGGGCTATCCTTGTCCTCTCTGGTCCGGATGACATGGCGTCCCAGTGTTCCATAAAGAACTTCAAATCGTGACTCATCTGACCACAGAACAGTCTTCCATTTTGCCACACTCCATTTTAAATGACCCCTGGCCCAGTGCAAACATCTGAGCTTGTGGAGCTTGCTTAGAAATGGCTTCCTCTTTGCACTGTAGAGTTTCAGCTGGCAACGGTGGATTGTGTTCACTGACAATGCTTTCTGGAAGTATTCCTGAGCCCATTCTGTTATTTCCTTGACAGTGGCATTCCTGTTTGAGGTGCAGTGACGTTTAAGGGCCCGGAGATCACGAGCATCCAGTAGAGTTTTACGGCCTTGACCCTTACGCACAGCGATTGTTCCAGATTCTCTGAATCTTTTGATGATGTTATGCACGGTTGATGATGATAACTTAAAAGTCTTTGCTATTTTACGCTGGGTAACACCATTCTGGTATTGCTGCACTATCTTTCTGCGCAACAATGGTGGAATTGGTGATCCTCTTACCATCTTGGCTTCTGAGAGACACTGACACTCTGAGAAGCTCTTTTTATACCCAATCATGTTGTCAATTGACCTAATTAGTGTTAATTGGTCTTCCAGCTGTTCGTTATATGCTCAATTCCTTTTTCCAGCCACTTATTGCTACTTGTCCCAACTTTTTGGGGATTTGTTGACACTGTGAAATTTTGAATCAACATATTTTCCTTTGAAATGTTACATTTACTCAGATTAAACATTTGATCCGTCATCTATGTTCTATTATGAATAAAATATTGACATTTGCTATCTCCACATTGTTGCATTCCGTTTTTATTCACAATTTGTTTAGTGTCCCAACTTTTTTGGAATCCGGTTTATATATATGCTGTTTGTACAAACGTGCATTTGTGTGTGAACAAGCCACAGTCATTTGATGCAAATATACTTTTGTGTTTTTATATTGCTTAAAATTATAGTTTACTTAAATGATTGGGGTGGCCAGTGTGATGGCTGAAGATTAATCTATTATGGCCAAGGCCACCATTAGTCACCCCCTGGCTCCGTCATAGCAATTGGCCGTGGATAAAATTGTTCCCTTTGCTTGCCAGGATCCATCACTTCGTGCTACCTTGGACAAGAAAAAAATACCCCTCTTCTTATACTCAGTGTAACTCTTATCCACTTGAATATCTTGCATCAAAAACATATGTTTACCACGAGAAAAAAAAATAAAAGTACTACAAACATTCACTAATCAAAGACTTCAGTGACAGGGGACATCGGCATACCACTTGTTCCTCCCAGCATTCATTGCAGCGATACCCAACACTCCAGCTAACTCAGCCCACATTATAAATCATTTACATACATGCCATCTATCCATCTATCAGTGACCTTTTCAATTTGTCAGAATATGAAATCAGATCCGCCATAAAATGTCAAATAACATGTAATGGCTCAATCAGGCTTCCTGAAAACACGACATCCACTATGGCGAATGCTTCAATACGTGTCCCCGCACACACCCAACAACACAGCACGGCTCCCCGCCCCCTGCGCAGACAACACCGTTCTCAAACCTTCTGTCATCGGTGTGAGCAACTCGTACATAAACATGAGCGACAATAAACAGAAGTGCTGTTTGTGAGCTGTTTAAACAGGGAGCCAGGCAGGCTGACACTCCCCGCTGGGGGGGACCTAACAGCGCACATAAAGATACTGGAACACCTCCAACGTGTGCATCCTTCGTCTGGTGCATAGCATCCATACGGGGCGAAGTGATTGTTTTTACAGTCACTTCATTTCACACTTTGTTCGTTTACTGGATGGCTTTTCGCCTTCAGCGGGATCATAATTATGTGCTGCTGCGTGTGCCGGCGTGCTGACCTCTTCAGCAGACACCAGGCCTGCTTAGTATTCTGCTCTGAAACTGGCTTTCTGTGGCCAATCATCTCACACTTGTACGCTTTCAGCACACACACACACACCTAGATAGATATAAATGGCACCATGCTGCTACATAATTTCCCCACAAGTTCAAAGGCAGAGTTAATCAACCCTGATCAATGTTCATTTTACAGGCACAGAGATGAAATGTTAATGCTACATATAATATAGGCCAAAAACGAGGAGCCTCTTTTTTTTTTTGTCTTTTGACAGATAGTGTCACGGTGCTGATTAAGTCTGTCAGAGTTCCTGACCTGAAGAAGGCTTGGGGGGAGATAGGTTCTCAAATGATATTAGTGAGGTGTACACGGGAAGCCTCCAGTTATCATGGCCACAGGTCAGTCACTGAATGGCTGCTTCTCGGAGAAAATCAAACCATGTTGTGGTCATTAAACGCCAGAATACATGGATTCAGTAGCTCCGATGTCAGAGTTCAGCTGAATTGTCTCAGATAAAGACCAACACTGAGGTCAGTGGTGAGTCGTTGAGTAGACGTGACATTCTAGTGTGGAACTGAAGTCCAAAAATCAAGGTTCATCCTCAATAATCCAGGTACAACATCCAACAAAGTTCAGTCAGGTCTTCTGGATGGTTTCTTTTTTTTTTGTTGAGATGCTTTGTCCTCCATTCAAAGGATTTCATCAATGTGAGGAGTCACAAATTGTGTCCCACAAGCAGCACAGTTTTCTGGTGATAAGATGGTTTCTGGGGCCCGCCCTCTCCCTCGTCAACTCAAGTAGCCATAGCCAAAAATATCAAGGTTCATGATCAAGGAACTGCCGACTGAACATCATCAACAGGACTAAGTACTGAAAGTACTTCATAGACAAATCTCAACGTCTTGACGTCAAATGCGTGTTTATGTGCTTGCTGGTGGCGTTCTTTTGACGTCTCAAATCGTGTAGAGGTATTGTTTGTATAACCACTATCCATCCTCATGCCTTTTTCCCCTTTCCTATCTAAAAAGTATTTTGACAAAGAATAAGAAGCCACACTCTTGTAGCAGCAGCAACGTACACTCCGCTCATCTTTCGGATGACTGTATGAACATAATCTCACTGTATCCCGGTACAATGATAATACTGTAAATCTTACTCGGATTCAGCAATCCAGTTTTAAAAAATCCACTATGGGAATGTGCTGCTTGTGGGACAGTTTGTTTGTTTGTGGCTCCTCAGATTGATGAAGCCCTTTGGATGAAGGACAAAATGTCTAAAAAAAAAAAAGTCCAGATGACCTGACTGAACTTTGTTGGAAGTCCAAAAATGTTATGCTACATGCAAATTATTTTTTTTGGGGGGGAGATCATTATGTTTTGAAAGGTAACGGCTTATGTGATCAGAAAGTGACATGCATTGACCGTGAATGGTTTTGGGTTTCCTTGACTGGTTTTCTACTTGCCGCATTCTCCGCCTGGGGTTGCATTTCCTCTTGCATCCAC
Organism: Garcialebias charrua; assembly: GCA_038048925.1. Taxonomy (NCBI): domain Eukaryota; kingdom Metazoa; phylum Chordata; class Actinopteri; order Cyprinodontiformes; family Rivulidae; genus Garcialebias; species Garcialebias charrua. Next base: position 3,837 of record JBBPBX010062712.1, read on the forward strand.
GTCCTGGGAGGTTGACTACATTCCTATGAATCTATTTTTTTAAATATTGACAGCTGTGGTCAGATAAACATCTTTACCTTTAACATAAATATTTATAATCTGCTTTTTGTTGACAATTTGGGCAGTATCTTCATTTTCTACGTGCAGTAACTCTATCCTCCATCATTCACAAATTAGTTTTTCGCTATTCACAGCTTTCTGTTGTAAGTTGATATACATTGAGAAAACTTGGTCCTTTCTGTACGGTGAATCGTTCTGATAAGTACAATTTTAAAGAATATGTCTTTAGGAACACATTAGGAGCGTTTTCAGTAACAACAAAAAAAAAAGTCTGAAACTGCTGTTAGGAGAAGTAGGAGGCTTGAAAAGCAATAAAATCAAGCAGGTGGCATCGAGAAGCGGATGAGACGAGGAACAGATGGACGTTGTGGGGCTCCTGTATTCAGAGAGCACAGCGGGAGGCAAGTTTGAAAGTTTATGATTAACTTTAAAAAAAAATCTGCCTAACCCAAAATAAAAGCTTTATGCACAGCTCATTTATCCACATATGCCAGTTTAAACTCCACATGTTGAACAGATATTGCAACTTTTTCAAATAAAGCACCCATTGTCCACTTTGAGAATGTTATTACTTTTATTAATTATCATCATCATCATCATCATCATGAACACTATTCTTCAAGTTTAGCTGTGTAACAAACTTTTTTCTTGGCCGTCAAAATATGTTGAAATTTCATTTTTGCTTGAGACAAAACCTACAAATAACAAGAACATAGAGAAAAAGCAGAAGAATAAAATACAACATGACAGAACGTAGCCTAAAAACAACAAAGTCAAATTTATTTCCTACAAAATCATCTCATCTGAACAGAGATAGCTCCTACATGAATATACTGATTAAACATATAAACTTACTGTGTATGTGTGTGTGTGTGTGTTCAGCCAGTATTAACTGGCCCTAGTTAACACTACATGCTAGTAGTATGTAGTGATGTACACTCAGTTTGTACAGCTGTAGGTGTGTGTGTGTGTCATCCCTTTCTTGGCAATAAGAACATAATACATGGAGTGCAAGCAATTCTCTCACATAGTGACAAAAAGGAAAAACACTGAAGGCCTCCGGATGTAAACGCTGATTTGAAATGCTGATTTGAAACAGACAGTCGCTGTTCGAGTAACACAAGGCCATGCCACGTGCGTCCCGTAAAACCTGATTTGTTTTTAGCATATAGTTGCATAAAGGTTACCATAACCTCAAAGTAAAAACAACAACGCCGACATTTTCCCCTAAACGTGATGTCTGCTTCAGTAAAATCTTGCGTTTGCCAAATCGACGAAGCAGGCAACAAAGCTAAAGCAGCTACGTTAATAAGGGACTGACGATATGAAAAGTGCATTCTTTTAGCTTTTACTTAAAAATAGGGAGATTTCCTTTCAAGTTAATGAAACAGCTCGGCATAAATATTTCCATTTATCAAATGTTACAGTTAACTTGCTTAAATGTTTTGTCACAGTACCTCAACAAACGTCTCCAAGAATCCCAGGGAAAATATGAAAATACTTTTTAAAGTCATACTGTGTTTGTTCCTGCTCTTTGTTAGTCCCTTTGGGAAGTGATTGGAGGCAAATGTAAGAAACATTTTCAACGTTTTGTTTCTTTTCGGCTACTAACTGTCAACTAACTGCTGTTCAAGTACGAGTTCAAGTATCCAAACAAGCTGCTGCTGATAGAGCCGTACGGTGAAGCTTACGAGGAAAATCAACACATAAGGACAGATTGGATGTTGGCAAAAGGGTAATGGACAAACGAAACCAAAAACCGAAAAGTGAACAGAACCAGCATCAATGAGCGTCTCCCATAAACACCTCCATTATTCCATCCCCTTGTTCTATCTTCATCTATGCTGGTGAAGATTCTCAGTCGTCCAGGACATGATAAATCAAAAAGGCGTTCAATTCAAGATCAACTGGACTTTATTTGTAACAGAAGACGTTTCGCTTCTCATCCGAGAAGCTTTATCAATTTGATAAAGCTTCTCGGATGAGAAGCGAAATATCTTCATCTAAAACAGTGCATCCTTCCGTTATTTTGCTACAATTATGGTTGTGAACACCTTGTTCCTTAAACAGCAGCCCCTTGACGAGGAACCAAACCATTTTACTCTAAAATCTCTAAATTTAGGACATGTGGCAAATGAAAATGACTTTGAGCGGACCAAGTCTTTTGGCTACAACACAACACAAACCTGATGTTTTGTTGTTGGCTTTATATAAATTCAAACTGTGAACACTTCTTATTTGTTAGTTGAGCTTTACATTAAAGACCGTGTAAAGTGAATTTCAATATTTTCTTAAATAAACATTATAAATGTCATAATTGTAATGTTGTAAATGAGTAAAAAGTCTCAAAATTGTAGCTCAATTAATTTTGGAGTTATAGATGAAACTGTGTATAAAGATATGTCTTTTTCAGGATTTTTTAGGCGTGGTTTAAACGGGACCGCGTTTCGTCACGCGGTCCTCATTAGTATAGCCCCACCCCCTGCAGCTCCAGCCGTATAAATTCGCCTCGGTGGAGCCGTTCACTCGCGAATCGCAGATAGCATCAGATAGCAATAGCATAGATATTTTGTTCATTGTTAGCTAGCTAATCAATTATGCCTCGTTCGTGCATCTTCCCTGGATGTCGCAATGGTCAGGGCACCCGTACAAATCATAACATGTTTTTATACCGCGTGGTTTTATACCGAGTATCTGTAATGCCTGGATAGGTCAATGGATAAAGCGCTTGCCTTCCGTCCCAAACCCCACGGGTTCAATTCCCGCATGGTACAACTCTTTTTTTTTATTCATTCCAGATTAAAAACACACAAGAAAACTATTTACAAAAACAGCGTAACTCTTGGAAAAAGTAGCTGCTGTTACAGACAGAACTCAGATAAAAACAGAGCAGGTTTACTGGCTCTGCTGCCTGCCTCTCCACACAGTCAGCTCAGGGGGCAGGACACGAGCGCAGCTGCGCTGAAACCACGCCCACGCACTGACACGCCCCCAGCGTTCCAGGGCAAGGCAAAATCATGTTTTTTCATGATTTTTGAGACTTAATTTTATAAGGTAAACAATGTTTTTAATCAGTCAGATTTATATGGGTGATTAATAACACATATTTATGCCATGTGACAAACTAAAAACACACATTTAATTTCACTTTACACGGTCTTTAACGGTTGGCAGATGTACGTGGCTGAGGGGGCAGAAGATCAGAGCTGAAGAGTCGTCAAAGCGCATTAAATGCTTCCTCTGCTTCTACCTGCATTGAACCCTGCTCTGACATGTTGGATATTTTGTGATGTCACATGTTTGGGTCTCGGCTGTGTGCGTCCGCTGAGCACAGCGGCCGAATGAACGTCCATTTGGGCTGATGGATCGCTGGCAGCCACTCTGAAGCTTAACTGGACTTCTTACCTTTTTCAACCAGCTGGTCAGCGCGCGGTCCAATGGCCACGTGCGGCAGGTGCAGTATGGCAATCCATGTTTGCATATATTGGATCGTCGGCCGCTCACATTCATGACGCAATAAAAAGCCCGACACCGACCCGACCCACACATTAAGCACATTATTATGGCCTGGCCCGGTCTAAATCCGGGTCAGGCGGGGCCGGGCTCCGGGTTCGAGTTAGAAACGACAGCTCTAGTGTACTGTGAGCTAGGGGTGCGAATCTCTCAGTGTCTGGAGAATCGATTTGATTCCAATTTTTAATGTCACGATTTGATTCAAAACAATTTTTGATTCAGAAACAATTTTTCTATTAAAATGGTCATAAATTTAGTTTCAGTTTTGTAACTGACAAGCTGAAAAGAATAAACAACAATGTAAACAAATGGAACATTTATTTAAAACAATAATTTTAGGTTCCTTATTGTATCAAATTTTTTGCATCGTTTGATATTTATACCAAAAATAGGAACAAATAATACAGGAATGCATTAAATTCTGTAACTTAAATAACCAGTATTAGGTTAGCTTTTTGCTCTGTTACTTATAGAAGATTATTTGTTTGAACTTGTTTTGTTTTTGAAAAAAGGGGCAGATAAAATAAGATTTCTTCTTCTTTCTGCCACTTTTCATTTTATGTATTCTTTCATATATTATGAGATATGGTTTTATTTTCTTTATCTTTTGGGTTTTAATGTAAAAAAAAAATCGATTTTGGGGCTTTTAGAATCTATTCTGAATCGCCAGGACTAAGAATCTAGATTCTTTAAAAAAATCGATTTTTTTTCCTGCACCCCTACCGAGCGGACACTGCGCTCACTCTTCGCAGATGGTTGAGACTTCATACTTGAGCGTCCACCCTGATGGGCTGCAGCCCAGCTCCGCAGGCAAGGGGCGTTTACCTTCGGGACAAATTGAGTTCCTCGATTGTTCATTTGCTGACGCTTACTGGATTGCAGTGCTGGGCAGCGCTAATCCAAAAATTTGTTCAACTATTTCTAATGTGCTTATTAATTTATTTAGGTTCGCAATTTCAAAAGCGCTTACCGTAAAAACCGTTGTATTATACGCTGTATTTTTGCTCATTTGAATGTCCAGCGTATTAAACACCAAAGAGTATTATTTATGGATTTTTTCCCATATTTTTAGACCCATTTTTCGCTCTGATTCTTCGTTTTTCATTTTTGGCAAAAATGGTGCAGTACCAGTTTCGGCCGCTATACGGGCGCTGTAGGCAGCAGCCAGCAGAGGACTGTTTTTGTTTGCAAGATACCACTCATAAACCACACCGCAGATTTTTAAATCCAGCTGATTTCACATTTGGTTCAGCTCAGGAGCCCGTCTGCTATAGTGAGGTAAGAAATAAATTTTTAAGCGTTTATTTAGCAAAATTTAAAGAAACAAAGCGTCCGGTTTGACCCGCCTGGCGCCTGCCTAAAAGTCGGCAAACTTTTTTTTTATCCAGCTGATTTGAACATTTCGTTAAACTCAGGAGTACGTCTACTATTAAGTCAGCTAAGAAATATATTTTTTAAGTGTTTATTTAGCTAAATTTAAAGAAAGAAAGCATCCGGTTTGACCCGCCTGGCGCCTGCCTAAAATTCGGCGAACTTTAAAAAAAAATCCAGCTGATTTGAACATTTTGTTAAACTCAGAAGCACGTCTGCTATGAAGTCAGCTAAGAAATATATTTTTTCTCGCAAAGAAATAATTGTTTTACCGTGTTTCCTTGTGAAGATCTTCGTACTCGCTTGCTTCTGTCGCCGCCATCTTGACTAGGGCAAATGAGGCGCTGACGTGTCGCGTGGTGATGACGCGTATTAAACACAGAGGCGTATTGTGTACGTTTTTTTCTTGTTTATTGTTAATAATTGGACAAAGCGTATTAAACACCGGAGCGTATTTTCCTCCTGTGTTTACGGTATGTCTTACCAAAGCTAGTGGAAGCTAATGCTAACGCGCTAACGTGCAAATGGGGAACTACTTTTTAAATCCAGCAGATTTGACCATTTTGTGAAACGGTTAGGCTCAGAAAAACCTTGTGCTATAAAGTCAGCTTAGAAATATATTTTTTCTCAGCAAAGAAATAATTGTTTTTACTGTGTTTTCTTGTAAAGTCCTTCGCTTCTGTGGCCGGTCGCCATTTTGAGCAGGGCAAATGGCGAACTACTTTTTTTAATCCAGCAGATTTGACCATTTCGTGAAACGGTTAAGCTCAGAAAAACCTTGTGCTATAAAGTCAGCTAAGAAATATATTTTTTCTCAGCAAAGAAATAATTGTTTTTACCGTGTTTTCTTGTAAAGTCCTTCGCTTCTGTGCCGGTCGCCATTTTGAGCAGGGCAAATGAGGCGCTGACGCGTCGCGTAGGCCGCTGAGAAACATCCATAAGTTCACCCTCCATGTTAAAAACTCTTCGTCTGACTCTTCGAAAACAAGCAATAAGGCTGCAGAGTAACACACTGGCTGCTAACTGCTATAGAGAGAGCGCTCTCTCTAGCCCCTTAGGGCGGGGACCGCTTTTTTTCACGGACCACATCCGGCGCTGACAGGATATGGTCCGTGAGCAGTCGTCCGGTTGATTTAAGAGCCCGTAAATAAGTTTTTTCGTTTTTACTGATAGATAATTAGTTATTAGCGGTACTGCATTTTAAATAAAAATAGCGCAAATCCGCTTATGAATTATAAAAGTTAGTCAATCCGCTAACAAATTGTTTAGGTCCGCTATTAGCGGATTAGCGCTTTAGCGCTCCCCAGCGGTCTGGTGCCCAACACTGCTGGATTGATTGACAGATAAAAAAAAACTCAAAACAAACAAGAGCTGGCAGCAAGCGACAGCTGTGTTCTGTGTTTGTATGCTGTTAATAAAAACTTGTAAAAAATAAAAACCGGGAGCGCTGGCCCTGCAGCCCACACACCAGACTAGCCCAAATCTCCAGACCCTCCCGCAGCCACGCTGGACATGATTTTAATTCGCTTGTGACAAATTCCTTCATTTCCCACCATTTCAGTCATGGCGTCAAGGAAGGAGGAGGAAGAGATCTCTTGCCTCTTGGCAAAAAAAAAAATCAAAAGAAAAGGCCAGATCAGGGATGAAGGGGAATTTAATACATTGGTGTCGCATACAAAACAGTCCATCGCCGGGCAGCTTAATGTGCGACACAGAGTACACGGTCGTAAAAATTGAGCACAGACATGCCTTGCAGGTGTCCGCTTCGAGTCTAATCCGGTATGCGCAGACCTCCGCAGACTGAGGTACGCCCGAGTATACTGGATGCTTAAGACGCACTGATGTTGTTTGAGAAAATTAAAGGATTTACAAATTTTTAAGTGCGCCTTATAGTCTGGAAAATACGGTATCTCAGCAAAAAATAAAAATAAACGCTCAGATGACCCGACTGAACATTGTTGGATTTTATACCTGGATTATTGAGCATGAACTTTGGTGTTTTGGACCACTTTATCATGACTGCCTCAGAGGAGTTGACGGTGGAGAGGGCGGGCCCCAGAGGACATCTCAGCATCAGCAAACTGTTTTTTTCCACTACAGAGTATGTTGTTGTTGTGGGAATCAATTTTGTTTGGTGGCTCCTCAGATTGAAGAAGTCCTTTGGATGAAGGACGAAACGTCTCAGCAAAAAAAGAAGTCGTCCAGATGACCCGACTGAACATTGTTGGATTTTCTACCTGGATTACCGAACATGAACTTTGGGGACTGCTTGTGCTTGTTTTTACACAGGCTGAGGTGAAATGGAAAGTTCTCCGCTGGTTTTAATTAAATAAATTAGAAAATTCCTTGTGGAAATTATAATTTTTGCTCATGTCACCAAACAGAAACAGGATCAGTTCATCTTGGTACTCTTATACAAAAGAGCATTTATGGTTAAACACGCTACAAAATAAAATATGCACTATTTATGGAAGCTTTCTGCAAATGTGAACAGCCGCTCTCTTCTCAGAGCAAGAATCTGCTTTAAATATGTTGAACATTACCAGTGTCAACTATCAGCAGCACGCTCCAGCTTCTGGCTTGGTGAGGAAAATATAGTCATTTTAGGATGCTCTTTAAAAAGCACTGCCGTGACAATGACGCTCCAAATGGATTTAACGCCTCATTCCATAAGCTTTTTCTCAGCCGAACCAGACACTTTCCTTCACGTTTAGCTGTGGACAGGTTTTCTGTTTCCCACCACTCACTGGAAGCTGAAGGCTCTTGTAGAGGACTTTGATCAGCGAGAACCTGCTTTCTTATTCTTTTTTAAACAAACTGTAGACACAGCGAGAGCCCGAGCTCCGTTTGTGCATCATAAGACATACAGCTGTCCTCTGAAGCACATTATGTGCACATTGTTACAGCCGAATCTCACAGCTAATGATGTTTTAAGCAAGCCGCTGGTGGAATATGACACAATACAAAAGACAAGGCTAATGTTTGGGCTTGTTGGATCATCTTCCAGATAAAAAGATGCATCAGTTCCACATTAACACACTTTCTCATTTGATTTAATGATGTTCATTCAAGCTGTTGGAATAAAACCACTTCCTTTGTTGCGAGCCCTCATTGCATTTATCTGAAGCGGCTACCAGCTCCCCCACATGACGAGTTTTTACAGAGCACTCTCATCACCTCTTGACAGCAAGACCATTTAGAGGTTTTAAGGTGGGGTTCTGGTTATGGACCTTAAATATCTTTGTTGCAAATGTCTGCACTGATTTTAATTTGGGTCGGACTGATGAGCTAACGGTTGATCCAACCACAGATAAGATGGAGGCGTTGCTGTGGTTATTCCAGCAGATATTAGCTAATATTAAACCTCCACAGTTTGCAGTATGTAGTGATGAACTGAATGTTTGCTGGTCCACCTGACCAGCACGTCTGGTCGTTTCAGAAGTTTAATTCAATTCAGTTTTTTTTTTAATATAGCACCAAGTCACAACATCTCAGGGCACTGAACAGAAACATTCATATACATGAAAAGTCAGTTAATAATTTTATTTATCTGAGGAGCAGACTGCTTTGAGTTTTCACTTCGTCACAGTCTCAAGCACAAAGGAGACAGTGGAAAGGAAAAACTCCCTCATGAGAAAGAAACCTTTAGCAGAACCAGGCTCAGGACAAGCAACATCCCCTTCGACCGACTGGGTTTGAGAGGAACAGATACACAATGGCAGGTCGAGAATAGAGGTGAGCAGGATTTTCTCTAGAAGAAAAGACAAAAATCACGTTAAGATTAAAAAAATAATTTCTAATGCAAACTATTTATTTTTATGCATTTGTAAAGGTTCATTTGATGAAATGAGGTCAGTTTATCCTCCGGTAGTCCAAGTCTATAGCAGCATAACAAACCAACCCTTAACTATAGGATTTATCAAAAAGAAAGTTTTAAAACTGGACAATGTGTCAGCCTCATGGACACAAACTGGAAGTTGGTTCCACAAGAGAGGAGCCTGAGAACTGAAAGATCTTCCTCCCATTCTGCTTTTGGAAACTCTAGGAGCCACAAGTGCTGTATTTTTTGACTATAAGGCGCACTTAAAATCCCTTTAATTTTCTCAAAAAGCGACAGTGAGTCTTATGTATTAATTCTGGTTGTGTTTACTGACCTCGAACTGATTTCATGTGGTACATGGAGCTCAAAAACCTGTCAAAGTGGACTTGTTTCACTTAATGCGCCTTACAGTCCAAAAAATAAACCCGCCGTCTAAGAGCAAAGTGCTCTGTTAGGAAAATATGGAACAATAAGATCTGCACTATAAGATGGAGCTAGGTTGTTGAGAGCTTTGTAAGTTAGAAGTAAGATTTTGAATTCAATTCTGGACTTGACAGGGAGCCACTGGAGAGGAGCTCTCCCACTAACTCCAGTTAAGACTCTGGCAGCAGCATTTTGGATCAACTGAAGACTTCAAGAAGTTTTTGGACACTCAGACAATACCTCAACTTTACGTCTTAAACAAGTAAATCTTTAAGTGGACCGATGCATACAGCAGCCTCAGGAGACCGACATTCATGTTGTAACATGGTCTTTTTGCGGTTAAGGAAAAAAACAAAACAGTTTTATGCAGAAAAGTAGTTTAATAGTGGCTGATGTAAAGTTCTTCCACACCTGGGAGACAATTTTTGAAATATAGTTTTAGATGTTGGATACAGTAAATGATACAAAACAAACTCTGGTTCTTGTAGCTATTAGCCTAGCCTGGAGGAACACTGCCCTTTTCTTCATATTTCATGTTCTGACTAAACTCAAAGCTGATGAGGGTACATCATAACTATTTGGCTGAACATTTATTCAAAAATACAAAGTAAAGACAGCAGCCATGGTCAGTGTTTGGCTATTATTTCAAAAACACATTTATTACAGTCTCTTATTGTGACTTTGAATTATTAACCGGGGCATAAAAAACAGTTTTTTTTTTTTTAAATTTCTCTAACAAGTTTTAAAATCCCGCCTCTCTTGCATCATCATCATCAGCAGCTGCTACGTAAACCAAACCAACTCAGTCCGAGATGTTGGCCTTTCCTAAAATAATAAAATAAAGATGACAGAGCGAGTCTTTTGTTGGTCGAAGCGGTTTTCTGTGAATATGATGCATAAATAAATTAACACACTCAGATGTGTGCAACATTTCTATCTCTCCTTTATGCAGGACAGAAGAGCCCAGCCTGTGTGGATTAGCAGAGAATCTCCCTTTTCAATGTGCTAAAATTAAATTCTGAGTGTGGGAGTGGGCAGAGCAGTCCACAGCCATCCATCTGGGACTATATATTCTATAATGCATTTCACAAAAAGCCAATTTTCTCCTTTGCAGCCCTTTTTTTATTCACGGCTCAGACCTAAAAATCAGAGAAAGAAATGGAGCGCCGTGGGTTTATATCCAGGACATCCTTTGTGGTTCAGACTCATTAAAACACATCGCCACTATGGCACTACTTATGCCTCAAGTTGCTGCCTAAGCTTTTTGTTTGAAGCACAGCTGGTGTGTGAGTTGAATTTTCCCTCACTTCACCTCAGCACACGGAGACATTGTCCGTGGCACAAAAGATGAAAAAGGTTTTACGTTTCCAATCTGATAAATGTGACAGAAGAAGAGAGGCTCAGATTCTGCTGGTCCATCTGGTCCGGATGACCAGCTGCTTCAGACTGCTGCCATCAGGGAGGAGACTGAGGAGTCTCCAGGCTCGAACCAGCAGACTGAGAGACAGCTCTGTTCATCAGGCAGTCAGGATGCTAAACACTCTGCCTGCTCTGCCCCCCCTCCCATTTGAACTGCCTTAACACTAAAACTTTCTCACACATTACCACACAACACAAAGATTTTAACACTGGACTCTGTGTCATCAAACGGGTTATTCACTAAACTCTCGGTCATGTGCTCATACAGTTTGCACTACTTCTCATACTTGCACTAATGTTTGTATTACATCACTGCCTATAGTCATAATACTGTTTACATTCTCTGTTTACATTTATTAATACTGTTTACTTTTATTACTACTGCTTACATTTAATTACTACTGTTTACATTTACACTACTCTAATATCTACACCACTGCTGATACATATACAGTGTGCTCTGAACGGTCTTATTTAGGGATGCCCAATGTGCCTTACTGCATATGCCACTTTTTGCCTCTATAACAACATCAACTACTACCTCATACATATACTGTGTACATTAACTCATACGCTGCTTTGCCACTTTGCAAATGTCAATGCTAGAAACCTTTAGTTTATTTTAGTTATACTTTTTATACTCTTTTTTTATACTAGTATGCAAAAACTCAGGACAGTATTATGTTCATTAAATGTTTAATGTTTTAGTTTTAGTTTTAGAGTTGGTGTAAATTTTCATACTCTTATACCACTATGCAAAAACTCAGGACAGTGTTAGTTTTACTATTTTATGCTTATGTCTATTATTATATGTTTCAGTGTTTCAATGTTTAGATGTTTACTGTTGCACCGAGGGACTGAGAGAAACGCAATTTCGGTCCTGTGTATGTCCTGTACAGTACATATTGCAGATCTGACAATAAAGTTGACTTTGACTTTGACTTATTGTAGCCGACCTGTCACGTTCTGCATTATCTGACGGCTGGACAGAAACCGGAACAAAGATGGCGGCAGATTTGTGCTGTACGCACAGGAAGTGATCCCGCTGAAGGTCCGAGGGGAGAAAACTACGGTCATGGCCTGAAAGTGGACCCAATGTGTCTGAGAACATTTACAGACGTAAAACCTAAAACATGCAGGTGGTGTACCCTGATGCATGCAGGTGTTTTTTTTTTCCTCACTGGCTCTTGAGTGAGATGGATGCTTTTCTTCCCTCTCCTGCCTTCCTCCTGCTTTTTTTGCTCTCGGTCCTGTTTAACGGAGCTCCTATTTACACATCTTCCAAATCGTAAATTACTGTCATGGATCTGGTCGGCTGGACTTTCAATGCAATTGATAAAATGTTTTCAACCAAGCGACAGGGTGCTGGAGAGCCCTCACGCCCCGCTGAGACGCACACGGCAGGAAGGATACGTCACGGATCCGTGGGGAGAGTGGAAAATGTTGCGTCTTTCTGTGTTGTCCCAGGAGGATGTTAAAGATTTATAAATCGTTGGATTTATGACAGCAGGGTTTCTGCTTTTGGGCACCGTTGGATATCGGCTGTCAAGGAAGACGTTGGCAGCAGTTTTGGCCATGGCAAAGCTGCCGACCTTATGTGAAGGATTAATTCATCAGCTGATTTATGAGCTCAACCGTAAGATGGAAGCAATTTATGAGAATCATAGGTCGCGTGCGGCTTCTGGAACTCGTCAGCATGTTGACCTTGGAGGAAGCTAATAAGCACGGACCAGCGGAAAGCCCACAAATCTGGCCATTTTGGATCATCAAAAGTACCAGCAGAACCCAAGACTGACGAGAAAAAACAGTCTGCCTGCATTAAAAAAACAACTGTGGCTTATCTGACTCTGGCCTCCCTATTTGGCCTTGAATAAGCCAACATATAGAACTGCTCCTGGGGATGTGTAAACTAAAAAGGCTCTGCTCTATACTGATCTATCGGATTTTATTAAAACATACCAGCCGCTGTAGGACGATAAAAAGAGCTTGTTTAGATTTTTCTCAAAAGTTGTGACTAAAATCATAGTTTGATTTTATTTTTCACGTGGTTTTATAGGGCTGGCTTAATTTGGGCCAGGAGTCATTTCTGACCCTCGGGTCATAATTCGCCCATGTGTGCTCTATCCTTGTGTGTGTGAACGATAAAAAACACACAACAAATGCAACAAACTGTGTTCTAATTTTATGGACAAAAAAGGTGCAAGTAAAGATGAAATGTTGCTCTTCTTCAGAACCTGATGGCACCGGGGCAGAGTGGCTGAACCTAGGCCTGTTGCGATAAACAATAAATCAATGAATCACTTGATCAATTAAAATTATCAACCTCATTTTCATTTATTGGCTTCATCTATTGTCTATCAAAAATATTTGTCTACAGGTAGTCCCCGACTTACGAGCGCTCTGACCTACGAGGTTCCGGACTTACGAGCTGGCGAATTTTTGGAAAAAACGCAAAAAATACCGAGTTTTTCTGTGTTTTTTCACCACAGTTCGTTAGCTAAACATGTGGACACACGTTTCCGATCATTTTTATGCACTCGTAAGCAGTTTTTCGATGAAAAACGAGTGTTTGTAGTCGCGCTAGCAAAACCGTTCCAACTTACGAGCGAAATTCCGGACTTACGAGACACGTGGCGGCCGTTCCAAGTTACGAATTTTCGCTTTACGAGCGCCTCGTTGTAACGGAACTCGCTCGTAAGTCGGGGACTACCTGTATTGTTGTCGCTGTTGTCATCATTCTTTGTTGAAAACAGGTCTCTCTTGTAAATGAGTCCTTGAGGCTCGATAGGATTAACCTGCCTAAATAAATGTTGAATGAAAATCGTTTCTTCATGTTTCTCTCTTTCTACTGAAAACACTGGATAACAAAAAAAACAACTCTGGTGTCCCCCCTTTCTCTTTTCTCTTTAAAACTTGTTTTAACCGTTCAAAATCTCGTTTTTGGATCGTTGTAAGCAGCTAAGCTGACAAGCTATGCTACGAGCTAAGCTAACAGGCCGTCATCGGGGAAAAACCTCCGTCTTGTCAAAGCTCCAAAATTCACGGTTGCAACTCGTGCCTTCGTGTAAAAAGTTGTTTTTCTCTGCAAAAAGAAGCTGAGAACTTGTTTACTGATGTTTTATTAAAAGCTTTGTGTGAAAAATGCTATGCTAATGAGCGCAAATCACACAGAGCGTCCGCCATTTTGAGAACAAAAAAAAGAAAGGAGAGACAGCCCATGTCACGTCAAGGGGCCTTGCTCCCATTTTTCTTAGAGACACGCTGCACGCTCCCTCACTATCCATCCTTCGGTTCAAACAGTCTTATACTGCCCTCCAGTGGTTAAAAAAGGTACTACACACAAATTAACCAAAATTTCTTCTTAAATTTGACAATTATTAATTATTGTCAAATTTCAAACAATATTATCGTTTATCGCAATAATTTCTGAGACAATTAATCGCCCAGCAAAATTTGTTATCGTGACAGGCCTAGAAGTACGAACCTCATACTTGTATTATTATTTCCAGGAGAAACACAAACGGGTCAACGGGTGCTGGGGCTCCCAACACAGGTTACGAGCAGTCATCATCATCTTACCTGTTGTGGATAGCTCTTTGGACAATCTAAGTTTAGAGAAAGAGTTTTTTTAAAGTTTTTTTTAATTAAATTTATTCATTCTACATCGACATAAAAGAAAACAATGTATAAACATACAGTGTAAAATGTAAAAGACATAAAATGAAAGGTGGCAGAGAGAAGAAATAATCTTATAATATCTGCCCCTTTTTTCACAGTAACAAAATCAAACTCAATCCAAACAATCAAAGTTTAATTCTGACCCGACTGATTAGCTAACGGCTAATCCACGATTGGCGGCTTGCTTTCATTTTAAAAACAACCGGAGTCTCTTAAATTTACCAGCAGATCCTGTGAACGCTGATCTGAAACATTAGTCAGAATATCCACGTTTTATTTCCTTACATACAGTCCTTATCTGAGAACTCCAGATGTTCCGGCTGCAGCGGACAAATCCATCAAGTAAATCATGCATCACCTCTCCGCCTCATTTCATCCGTGTCTATCTGCCTCTTTCAGCGCAGTCGTGAAACCTTTTTTTTTCTTCTTCTGTCGTTTCATGGAAAAACAGTCAGCAGGAATGTCCTGGCGCTCGAACGCAGCATCATTAGCCGCAGCATTCGGCGCGCTCGCTACCAGCTTCGACCTACACGTCTTCATCTTCGCCGCTGTGTACGCTTGTTGTCCAGCTGGTGCCATGGTAACGCGGCTGTTCTCCAAATGCCCCAGTATCTGGAGTTTAGCAGAAACGCAAACATCTGGGCAGACAGAGCAACGAGACGGAGTAAAAAAAAGAAAAAAAAAAGAAGAGAGAATCATTAACGTCAGGGCAGTCTGTGGAGCAAACAGAGTTGACGAGGCCTGTTTACAGAACTCTGTTGGTTTTGGCCTGATTGCTTCTCTGACGGCCATCTTTTAGCTCTCATTACAGGCTTTACTTGAGGATAAGAAGCATGTCAGGAAATAGACCCGGCCCTACTGAAAACCACCAAATATGTGTCATAGCTTCAATATTAAAAGCAAATCTTACTGGTTATTGCCACATTGCCTACAGAAACAACCTGGAGCTGAAGTGTAGACCCAGTTCTTTTAGATGGTTCTGTTGTAAAGGTTTGTCTTTGCAAACCAGAAACACTTTTAATTTATTTATTACCTGTAAATGCGAGGTACAGAAAAGTACGGAGGATAGAATGGGACAAAATTAAATAAATAAATACGTAATAATTAAATGTACCATTTTATTATTAAATAAATCATTAAATATTCCATTGTTAAATACACCATTAAAAAAATAAAATGTACCTTTTAAATTATTTATTTCATGTTTTTTAATTTATTCAATTTTATTACACCATCCAGTGTTAATTAAATAAATAAATCATGAAATAATTAAAAGTTACATTTTTTTATTTAATGGTAATTTAATAATTTAATTTAATAATTATTATGTATGTACCAGTATTTATTTAATTTTGTCACATTCCATCCTCCATAGCAAGTTCCTGTTTGTGAATTTAAAGGCAAGCAAATATTGAACTTGACTGCGAGGACATCACTTTTCGACCTATACACAGGTGCGACCTATACACCAGAAAATACTGTAAATGCGAGGTACAGAAAAGTACGGAGGATAGAATGTGACAAAATTAAATAAATCAATACGTAATAATTAAATGTATTATTTTATTATTAAATAAATCATTAAATATTCCATTGTTAAATACACCATTAAAAAAATGAAATGTACCTTTTAAATTATTTATTTCATGTTTTTTAATTTATTCAATTTTATTACACCATCCAGTGTTAATTAAATAAATAAATCATGAAATAATTTAAAAGTTACATTTTGTTATTTAATGGTAATTTAATAATTTAATTGTATAATTATTATGTATGTACCAGTATTTATTTACTTTTGTCACATCCCATCCTCCATAGAAAGTTCCTGTTTGTGAATTTAAAGGCAAGCAAATATTGAACTTGACTGCGAGGACATCACTTTTAAAATTGTTACTTTTTTGGGTTATATTCAGTTTTAACTTTGACAGTTTTGTTTTTGTTTATAAAAATAATTAAAATATAAAACTCTCGAGAAATAAGTTGCATAAACTGTACAACAACCAAACAACTTATGGTGCAAAATAAGAAAAGAGATGTAAATTAAAGGTTTTAAAGTTTTTTTTGTACAAAATTTGCTAAATTTTAATCCATCATTTGTAATTGTATGTAATTTCCAGCCATTTATGTTTGTGGTCATGTAGCTGTGGCTGCCATTTTGAACTGGTTTGCCTCCAAATGTCCATCACTTGTAGATGTCAAACCAGCTTTATAGAAGTTTTAATAACACCAGTTAATTATTGTACTGACAGACAGAGGCAGAAGCAAACCCCAATTCTGCCCTTTTCATAGCAGATAAAAAAAAAAGTAAACTGAGTAATTGGTTTAATTTCCTGTAACTATACATGAGAGAATAATAATTTAAATTTTGTAAAATACACATTAGTTTACTTTGTTTAAACACATTAGCGCTTGTCTTCTCAATGACTCAAAGACAGTTTTTTTGAGGAAAATCAGACGCAATGGTTGAAATTCCTGCAAAAGGTAATTTCTCCTGATGGCTGTTTTTTCATTTTTGTCCTCAGTAGGGATGCACACCATTGTGTCGGCATGGTATCGGTATCGGCTGATATTAGCGATAAAGTTAAATATCGGACATTCCATCAAAATAACTCACCGATATA
>JBBPBX010062713.1:0-20743 GCA_038048925.1 Garcialebias charrua
ACACAGTGTGTCTTATGAATCCAGTTACTGAGCTTTTCTTCAGTTAACCAAATTTTAACACAGTGAGAAGTGACAGCAGCCACCTTATATGGGCCTTCCCATTTAGGCTGAGACCAGTTAAAACGGGCTACCTTTCTGAGAATCCAGTCACCTGTATCCACGTGGGCACAGTGTTGTTCTCCCTCTGCAGTCTGGATCAATTGAATCTGTTGAGAAATACTCATTACAGTATTATTAAGCCTCTTCAAGTACTCTGATATGTCATAATGTTGTAATTGTAACATAGTACTTTCTGACGGCAACGGATGAGTGAAAGGACATGGCATCTTCCTTCCTGTAAGTATCTCATGAGGGCTGACATTCAGGGTAGTATTTGGAGTTGACCTTAAGTTGAACAGCACTATAGGTAGGGCATCAGGCCATTTCAATTTTGTGTCTGCACAAACCTTTGCCAACCCCTCTTTAAGAGTACGGTTAGCACGTTCAACCAAACCCTGTGATGAAGGATGAAAAACAGCCCCAAACTTATGTCGAATGCCAAACAATTTCTCAACTTCCCTTAACTCCCTGTTTGCAAAATGGGTTCCATTATCTGATCTGATCACTGAAGGGACTCCAAATCTGGGGATCAACTCCTTTGTCAACCACTTTATCACTTCTTTCGCTTTTTCAGTTTTCGTTGGAAAAGCTTCCACCCACCTACTAAATTGATCCACGCAAACGAGTAAATATCTCTTTCCAGCCACTCTATTCTCAACACCCATGTCAGTAAAATCTATCACAATCTCTTTCCACGGTGCCTGAGGCATTGGAAATCCACCAAGTCCAGTTTTAAGTGTCACCCTTGGATTATGGTGGCAACATATTTCACATGTCTGTACAAAATATTTTGCAATACAGATGGCATAGGGGTTCCACCAATTCTGTGAGATCAAGTCAATCAGTTTTGATGTACCACAGTGCCCCCTGCTGTGTGCTTCTTGGCATAGCAGGTTGAACAATCCAGCTGGAGCTACAATTTTACCCTCATGATTCCTCCAAATTTGTTCACTATCCTTTTTAGCTCCACGGTCTAACCATGCCTGCTTCTCGTGCGGAGCGGCTGCATTTTGTAACTCTCTGATATATTCTAGAGTAAATTCCTTTTGAAAATAGTCTTCAGAACTCTTTTTCTCATGTCTCTGGACCATCTGTGTCCTTAAAATATAGCCTGCAATTCTTTTAGCAGCTTGATCTGCCTCATGATTCCCTTGGGCAATGAAATTGCTACTCTTCTGATGGGCCTTGCATTTAATTACTGCCACTTGTCTAGGCCGCTGCAATGCATAATACAATTCCAGTAATTGTTTAAAATGCCTGACTGGTTCTCCAGATGAGGTGACAAATCCCTTTCTTCTCCAGTGACAGAGATCAACATAGACTGCCTGAAAAACATACGCTGAGTCTGTGTAAATATTAACCTTTTTTCCTTCTGCGACGTTACAAGCTTCTGTTATAGCTTTTAGCTCTGCGAGCTGCGCAGAAGCTGGCTGGTTCATCACTTCTGCCTTGAGTTCAACAAAACCTGCATCTCTTCTTTCCACCACAGCGAACGCAGTGATCAATGCGCCCGTTTCATTTCTATGACTATGTCCATCACAGAACAGTATCATGTCTGGCTGGTCCAAAGGATCTTTAGAAAGGTTTTCATGTAATTTCATTTCCTGTGCGGTGTCACTAATGCAGTTATGATCTTGTGTGGTGTCCATTTGCGCGGCCATATTTGTTCCCTGGCTTGTAAAATGTATATGTGAATTATGTAATAATCTTCTGAGGTTTTCTGTTCTTTGATTTGAAAATGTGAATGTTTGTGAGTCCAAAAATGATTTTACGTCATGAATTGTGTGAACAAAAACCTCATTCCCCATAGTTATGTGTGATGTCTTTAAAATAGACTTTCCAATGGCAGCTACATGCCTCACACAGGTAGGGTGGCCAACTTCAATTTGATCTAATTTTGAACTATAATACATCAAAACGTGCCTGTCAGAGCCAGCTTTCCCTCTTTGAAACAAGACGGCATTCACAAATCCGTCTTTTTCATCCACATCCAAGTGAAATGGCAAGGAGTAATCTGGACACTGCAGAGAGCACGCATCAAACAAAGCTTGTTTAATCTCCACAAATGCCCTGTCAGCTTCCTCCGTCCACTGCAGTGGGGACACAAAATTTTTATATCCCACAGCCGAAATGAGGTTCCGCAGAGGAGCCACCTTACGGCTGAAATCAGGAATGAAGTTCTTACTGTAATTGATCAGCCCCAAAAATTTTAACATCATCCTAACATTTGCTGGTTTAGAATGATTTAAAATGGAGCTTTTCTGAGATGGTGTCAGTTGCAGGCCAGAGCCAGAGATGAGCCTACCCAAAAACTGAACTTTTGAACGACCCACCTGTAATTTGTGTTTTGACACTTTAAAACCACACTGGGCTAGATGTCGAAGCACAGCTTCAGATGCGTGCATAATAGCTTCTGAAGTCGGAGCTGCTATCAGAATATCATCGACGTATTGGATTAAAACCACTCCTGGTGGCAAAGGCAAATCAGTAAGGACTTGCTTTAATACATGATTGAACAAAGAGGGCGAATCCACGAACCCCTGAGGCAATCTACTGTACGTGAATTGTTTCCCCTTAAAGGTAAATGCAAACAGATCCCTTGATCCAGCGTCCAGAGGCACACAAAAGAACGCGTTCGCCAGGTCAATACAAGTAAAAAACTTGTGTTCAGGCTGAATAGCATTCATCATAACATAAGGATTTGGAGTACCATAATTAGATGGAACAACAACCTTATTTATAGGCCTCAAATCATGAACTAAACGGTAATGAGATTTATCAGCTTTTGGTACCGGGTGTAGAGGTGTGTTCCAGCTCGAAACAGTAGGCTGCAACACACCAGCTTCCAGCAAACCCTTAATAGTTTGCTCTATACCGTCAATCTGCTCCTGTCGGAGTCGATATTGATGTTTATAGATTGGAATCGTGCCTGGCTTCAGAACGATCGAGACAGGGTTGACATTCAGCAGGCCCACATCTGTAGAACTCCTGGCCCAAAGTGTATCAGGCAAACTGGCTAACAGTTTGTCCGTATCAACATGATCTGTGTTTTCTCCGCCATGTGATCTAGGCAGAGAATGTTTCTCAGGTAACAATAATGTGAATGATCTGTGTGTGATCCTGTAAGTATCAGTTTCTGGAGAATAGTGTAAGTGTGGATTTTGTGTAGGCACCCATTCCCTTACAGCAAGACAGCGTCTCATCACAGGACCTAAATTCTTCGCATCGGCACCAGATACAACCATCAATGACACATGTGGAGCTGATACATCGCCAAGCATATACAGTTGCAGTAACGGTGCAGGCAACTTCACACCTGCCACCACTCCCTCCGGGGCCACATAAATGTCCATGATTTCAGCCACTGGAAATTCACCAGTCTCTTGACAATGTTCAAGCAGTCCTGTCCAGAGCACATCGTAGTCCCCATCACCACAAAGGTCATAGTTCAGCGTGCAATGTGCCACATCAGGAAGCGTGTCATAAGATCTTATGACATTAATCCAGGCGTTCCAGCTCTGCAGTGTGTCGTACAAGAGCGTTGTTGTAAAGTCAGGGACTGCACCCCACCAAACTTCAGCTTGAAATTCGGCTGGACCAGACTCAGCAGAAGTCCCTTCGACCTGGAGCATCTGATGAATAGAGCTTTTCACTGTAGCACAGTACTGAACAGTTCCATCAGGAAAACTCAGCTGGACGTTGTCAGGACTCATCATCAAAGTCACGTTCTGATCACACAGAATGTCTCGTCCAATCAAGTTCACTGGACATGTGTCAGAAATCAGGAAGGAGTGTTCAAAGCGCAGATTATTCCACACGCATGGTACGTAACAAGATAGCGGCCACTCCTCTGGCTTGCCCGAGAATCCAACAACAGGTACGGTATTCTTTGATCGTGGGAGTGACGTGTTAACTGACGAATACCTGGCGCCTGTATCAACCATACACATGTGATTTCGGCCGTTAATGGTTAACGATACCAAAGGCTCTAAATACAAGACGCCACCTACTGCCGGACCAGGGCACCCCTATTGGATAGGATATTGGCCTGGGGCCTGATTATTGGCTCCCGGCATAGGGCCATGTGGAGTATTATCTGGTGGTGGTGGATATACGTCATGTGGATAACGAGCTGGCGTCACCTCCTGTCTCGATAAATCCTGTTTGGTCGGACATTGAAAATGCCAATGTCCCACCCCGTCACACCGGTGGCACCTGTCCGTGGGTCGAGGGTTGCCCCTCAGACGTTTGTTCCGACCCCTGCGCCAGGATGTGGATGGGCCCAGAGGTCTCTGTTGATATGAATTATCAGATGATGTAGGAGGACCCTGAACCTGGGGCATCTGAATTGCATTCACCTTTGTGAAATTAAGTTTGTCACGTATGTCTTTTAATTGGGCCTTAGCTAATTGAGTTTCAAGGGATTTTAATTCCCTGTCATCAGACTCCCTCTTATCAAAAGATTGATCAATAAAATGAACAATGTGGGCTGCCCATAAATCATAATCCATCTTTGTTAGGCCAACAACAGACGCCAAACTCTTCTTAACATCATCAGACAGAGAGCTCTCTACAGCTCCTCTGAACAACAGTTGAGTCGTAGGATCAATCGTTGGATCATTTCCAGTTCTATTTTCCCACAAGAGCTTAACTCTAGATAAGTAGGTCGTGCCCCGTTCTGTAACAGCCGGAGGAATCTCACACAAGTCTGAAGATTTCATAGACGTCGGATATTTCTCTCGTATAATTGGCCATAAAATTTGAACGTGGTCGTGCAGTGTGTCACTGTCTGGGTCCAATTTAGTCCCAGCAGCCTGTTCTATTTCAGTCAAACTACCAAACGACGTGCATGCTGTGAAAACCCTCCTCCAATCACCCAGACATGGCACAATTCCGGCGCAAGCCTCCAGAAAAGCGCGGATCCAAGCCGAACCTCCTTTCTGGATATCAGGCAAACGCTGACGGATCAACTCAGTATCCTGCAAACTAAAAGGCGTGTAAGTCTGTTTGCGGACTCCCTCAGCTGTGGTGGAAGAAACGAGAGGTAACATGAATTGAGCAGGAGGCGCTGCGTCAAGGCATGTGTGAACATTATCAGCAATTCTATTTAATCGACCTGAATTTCCTCGCTGCCAGCCAGTGACCTTATCAAAAGTTGTGGCAGGAGGCCTGAGGTCAGGACAAGCAGTTGGACCAGGACAGGTCAGTGGCACGGAGTCATATGAAGCCCCCAAAGATGTCACGCTGAAAGAAGCATCAGAGGACGGTGGACGAAACACATCACCTCCCCTTTGTTCACCCACAGAGCCAGGAGTGGTGTGAATACCACCCATCAATGTTTGCACATGGTCTTGCACCATATTCCTATTTTCAGCTGATTTTGTCTGTAAAATACCTCCTGTAACGAGAAGCAAGTCTGAGCTGGATCTAGTGTGTTCAGAACCAAGTGAGAGCTCAGCCAGATTTATGGATGATAGCTCCGACAATGGCATTTGATTGTGTGGAGTTAATCCCCCAGGTGCATACGGGGGAGGACGAGGAGGAGGGGGGGAGCGGGGCAAAGAGGAGGCAGAGGTGGAGCACAAAGCCGTTCAGTTTCAAGGCATGTCTCTGTTCCTGTTACGAGGGCAGCACCGGCTTTAATAGGGAGTTCTGCAGTACCAGGCACCAAAGTGTTATCTGCAGACAGCCATAAATCTGATTGCAAGCCAACAACTTGTTTCTGTGAAACTGCTTTGTGCACACTTCTAGGTTTCTGTTTACCTAAGATTTTGCACATTTCATCTAAAAATAACGAACAGTCCCGATTAAAGGCGTCCGCCTTCTGCCAGTCCTTATTTTTCTTTCTACGCACTAGAACAGAACATTTTTCCTTCTCATCTAACGCCAACCTCAAAGCTCTCTCTGATTGCACAAGAAGCTTATTCAGTCCAGCAGCAGATGGAGACGGGTCATCCACACCAGGAAACATTCCTGACCGACACATGTTATTCACCCAAGACACTAAACGTCTTTTCTCATCAAGAACATTCTTGACAGCTACCTTCCGACACCATGAAACCCACAACTCATGTAATACAGATCCTAATGTGCCAGGGGCACAATTTTTCCAAGTTTGTATAGGTATGTCAGACATTATAATGTTATACACGTGTTTTACAAGGGTGAAGTGAGCAAACCTCCAGCCAGGACCATGGACAGCTGCAGTAGCCAACCAAGAAACTGCCTGTTTTAAATCACCCTCCTAAAACACCCAATAAAAATGCCACCCCAGAGCACAGCAGTGGTAGCCTCTATTAGACTTCACAATTTGACCTACTGCCGGCAAATACACCCACTGAAACAATATATAAAATAAAAAATCTTTCCCTGTTGCCTTAGTTTGCGTGTTTACAGCACTTTCCGGAGTACAGGTCACAAGCCTCTAAATGAAACAGAAAATAAATAAAGGAAAAAAATGAATAAACAAAAGAAAGTAAAAAAAATAATAAATGAAAAAAAAAAGTTTGCGACCTATACACCGGAAAATACGGCAATCAACTTCAACTGGGAAGGGGAAGAAAAGATTTGACTCTAACAGCGATCACAGGTCCCGGATGTGAACTAAATCACATTCACGGCAACTCTTGTGAACCCGGAGCGGCCCAAACCACTCTGTACGGCAAGCCGTGTGCTGGATGAAAGCCAGTGTGACTCTACGGCGAATAAATCCCGGAGTTCACATCTGACCTCAGCTCCACAGCTCCCGGAGCCCATAAAATAAACAAATAAAAAAATGTCTCCCAGCCAATAGGCCGGAGCTCATAGAGGGGAAAAAAACGCAAACTTAGGCACTCATACTCTCACCCTTTGTGTGTGTGGACTTCTATGTGCTTTATACTTTACTTATATGTACGAAAACAGCAAAAAAAATGCACATTCAAATGAAATACCAACAGTGGTTCACGTTATTTAACTGTTAACGCTAACCCAAACGACCGTAGCTACACTACGGTGTAATTTTTGCCCACCCGAAAACAGAACAGACATACAGCCAAGGTAAATTTAGCGTTTTCAATAGCAGACATTTAGTTATAAACGGAAGATCTGCTCACCTGAATGAAGAGGCGCCACTTGGCTGCAGCTTGCTCCGCCACTCGTGGGGGAAGCCCTCAATCGGCTTCCGTTTCAGGCGAAACCTCACACTTCTCAGCGACGGGGTCACCAAATTGTTGCGGTTCAAAAGTTGAAGGAAAGCTCTGAAACGAATGTGCAAGTTTTAGGTAGGTTTATTGTACATATAAGAATAAACCTTACAGCGACCAACAGACCTGACTCCAAACACAGTCCAACACACACACATCTTCGAAGGCGGACCACGGTTTTATACCTCTAGATGACGTCATCGCCTCGTGGGACCAATCCTGGAACCGAACCGCCTTGGAACCGCCCTAGAACTTCCCCTACTCTGTGAGTGATCCGCCTCTCAGCCAACAAGCTATCAGCTTCATATGTCAATCATCAAATGTTGGGTGTGTTGTATTGTACAGGCGTGTAACTGAAAAACTCTTCCCTATTGGAAATAAAACCCGTAAATAAAGGTTCCATCTTGAATATATTTTCACATTATATGGTGGAATTAAGTGAACATAAATCATAACGCATAATATGTGTGCTTCAGGTGTAATACTGATATACATATATTTCAACTTTTACAGTGTGTAAAACCTCCAATATGTGAGTGCAAAACATTAGCCAGATTAAGTAAAAGGCGATTATTACTGTTTAAAGTAAAAAGGCCTACAATGCATTGCATGTAAGAACATGTTTAAGGTGTGTAGGAAAAAAGAGTTATACTGTATATATATAACTCAAGGGGTTACATTTCCATTCCTCATTTCGAGCAAAGGCTCGGGGCGTCTCGATCCTCATCAGTCAAGACATTTCATTTGAACCTTTTCAAGTTAACTCAGATAAATATGGTCGTTTTGTGATTGTTTCCGGTAAATTGTACAACACACCAGTAGTGCTAGTTAACGTTTATGCCCCAAATACGGATGATGTTGGTTTCTTTGAGAAATTATTCTCACTGCTCCCGGACCTAAACACATACTCATTGATACTCAGTGGTGACTTGAATTGCTGGTTGGACCCAGTTTTGGACAGATCCTCTACAAACCCTGCCACAGCCAGCAGGTCGTCCCACACTATTCGTGCCTTTCTATCTAAGTATGGCCTGTGCGATGTATGGCGTTTTTTACACCCAGCTGAGAGAGAATATTCTTTTTTTTCTCATGTTCATCATTCATACTCGAGGATCGATTACTTTTTCATGGACAACAAACTTCTTCCCTCTGTCCGTGGCTGTGACTACCACAGTATTGTCATCTCAGACCATGCACCTGTCACTCTGTCTTTGTCCCTCCCTGACATTCCTATAAGGAGTAGACAGTGGAGATTCAATTCAACGTTACTGTTAAACAATGATTTTGTTACATTTATAGAAAAAGAAATAACCTTCTTTCTATCCATAAACAGAACTCCTGGGATCCCACTGTCAACAGTTTGGGATACCCTTAAGGCCTATCTTAGGGGACAAATCATTTCATATACCGCCCGGCTGAGGCAAAAATCTCAAAAAGAAAGAACTGATTTAGCCCAGCAGATAAAAGAAATTGATCAACAATATGCTCAAAACAAATGCCCTAATCTGTACAAAAAAAAGTAGAACTCAAAACTAAGTTTGATTTATTGTCTACATACTCAATAGAACAATCACTTTTGAAAAGTAAATCATCATTTTACATACATGGAGAAAAGTCAGGAAAACTACTGGCAAATCAGTTGAAGGGTGCCATGGCTAAACAAATCATCCCTAAGATCCAATTAGAGAACGGCACCACAACTCTAGATCATTTACAAATTAACAGAGCATTTAAGGACTTTTATTCCCATTTATATACTTCAGAATCCCAAACCAACAAGAATTTATCTTCTCAGTTTTTCGAAAAGACCAACATGCCAAAACTCACACCCAACCTGAAAGATGCACTGGAGATCCCAATATCCCTGACAGAAATTGTGTCAGCTGTATCGGTAATGCAGTCTGGCAAATGTCCGGGTCCTGACGGCTTCCCTGCTGAATTTTTTAAGAAATTTTCTTCATTACTTTCCCCACTCCTACACTCGGTTCTCTTAGAGTCATTTGACCAAGGATCCCTTCCGAAATCTTTTTTAGAGGCCTGCATTACCCTCATTGCAAAGAAAGGAAAAGACCCAACTCACTGTTCCTCTTATCGACCAATCTCCCTTTTAAATACAGACGCCAAAATTTTAGCCAAAGTTCTTGCTCAAAGGTTGGAAAAGATCCTTCCTTTCATCATATCAAAAGACCAGACTGGATTCATTAAAGGCAGGCACTCCTTTTTTAATGTCAGACGCCTTTTGGACATTATTTATTCTCCTTCGGATACTGTTCCTGAGTGTGTTATTTCCCTTGATGCAGAGAAAGCATTTGATCGGGTTGAATGGGACTACTTGTTTAATGTTCTTGACAAATTTGGTTTTGGCCCCAATTTCATTACATGGGTGCAATTAATTTATTCACATCCCACCGCAACCATTCGTACCAACTCTCAGATATCAAAACCCTTCAGTCTACATCGAGGAACTCGCCAGGGATGCCCACTGAGCCCTATGCTCTTTGACCTGGCAATTGAACCTCTTGCCACTGCTTTGCGGTCCTGTGACACAATTTCAGGAATCTGGAGAGGCGATATGGAGCACAAGGTCTCCCTTTATGCTGATGACCTTTTACTTTTCATTTCTCATCCGACTGACACGCTGCCCTCCGTTTTATCATTACTTGAGGAATTTGGAATAAATTCTGGTTACAAATTAAACCTGAGTAAAAGTGTAATTTTCCCTGTCAATACCCTGGCGCAGACTCTTGACTTTGGTAAATGGCCTCTTAAAATTGAGAAGACAAAATTCTCTTACCTGGGTGTTACAGTTACGAGGAGGTATAAAGATTTATATCAAGAAAACTTTGTCTCTCTGTTGAATCAGACAAAGCAGGCATTATCCCGATGGTCACCGCTTTCCATTTCCCTCACAGGCCGTATTAACTCAGTCAAGATGGTCACTTTACCTAAGTTTTTATATCTTTTTCAAAATATTCCTGTTTTTATCCCTGGTTCATTCTTTGTTCAGTTAGATTCCATCATTTCATCATATCTGTGGCAAGGAAAACGTCCACGCTTAAATAAGACACATCTCCAAAAAACTAAGGCCGCAGGCGGTCTTGCCCTTCCAAATTTCCGCTTTTATTATTGGGCAGCAAACTTGCACTGTCTAGCATTCTGGTCATTCTATTACAACAGGCCTGACAGCCCTGACTGGGTAGAGATGGAGTCACAGTGTTCTGGGAAATGGTCCTCCGTGGCTTTCTTGGGATCCTCACTCCCGCTTCCACCACTTACAACTGTTATAAATCCAGTTATAAAACACTCACTAAAAATCTGGGCACAATTTCGTAAATGTTTCAATTTCTCTAGTTTCTCTCTCTATAGCCCTATCATGTCTAACCAACTTTTCAAACCCTCATCTCAGGACTCTGTTTTTAAAGAATGGCAAAGAAGGGGTATAGTACGCTTCAATGACTTGTTTCTCAATAACACTTTAGCTTCATTTCAACAACTATGTGAAAAATTTAGTCTTCCCCAGTCCAATTTTTTTAGGTATCTCCAAATACGGCACTTTATTACTCTTCATTTGTCCAGCCTCTCCATTTCAACTGATAGCAGTATTGTTGACACTATTCTTTCTCTAGACCCAAATAAAAAACAGTCCATTTCATTCATTTACAGTAAACTATTGGATTTGAAGCGTGCTTCCTCAGATAAAATCAAAGCTGCTTGGGAAGAGGATCTCGGCTCCTCTATTTCAGAGGACTCTTGGACCTCCATACTCAAACTGGTGAGCTCCAGTTCTCTCTGTGCTAGACATTGTCTAATACAATTTAAAGTGGTGCACAGAGCTCACATCTCTAAACTGAAATTGTCCTCTATGTATCCTGATGTCAGCCCATACTGTGTGAGATGCAAACATGCTGAAGCCTCTCTCTCCCATATGTTTTGGTTTTGCCCATCTCTGAACAAATATTGGCGGGAAATCTTTCAGACTTTATCACATGTACTAGATACACGCCTGAACCCTGACCCACTGATTGCTCTGTTTGGTCTTGTAGAGGGCATGACAAACCTAAATAAAAACCAACAACATGTAATATCATTCACCTCTCTCCTGGCCAGACGAGCTATTTTGCTTAGGTGGAAAGAACCGTTTCCACCCACTCACGCTCAGTGGTTGGCTGACATCATGTCCTGTTTAAAGCTGGAGAAAATCAGATTCACACTCCAACAGAAAGAGGGTAAATTTGAGAATGTCTGGGGACCTTTCCTGAATCTATTCCAGTCTTTTTGACAACACAACTCATTCAGGTTAATGCAGTCTCTTGGCTATTTTACCTTTTACGGTGTACTCAAGATGGCGCCTTTGCTGATGGAACGCCGTCTACATGCTCTCCTGTACTTTTTACTGTTGTTCGTGTTTTGCCTTTTTTTCATCGACGATGCATCCTCGCTCCTGGTCTATGATCGCTCAACTCTTCTAAGCCTCCGAGACTCGCTGATCAACACACCGGCTACTGGCAAATATGGACATTTCAAGCCTCCTCCACCTCCACCTTTCTTGGCGTCCATTCCTGCCTACCTACAACGTAACACGACCACGCTGCCTCGCAGCAAGCGGCGCAGAAGACGTGGAACGAGAGCAGGTCTCCTGGTGAGATTTAAAAAGTATCTCTCGTCTCACAACACGCCGACGGCTGACTTACCTCCTGAATTCAGCGTCTTTGATGTCCGTCGTTCCTTCGCTCGCCGCAACAGATGCCTTGTTGCTATCAATCATGACGCCAGCGATCAGTTTCCATCTTGTCCCCCCGTGAGGGCTGTGGAGCGAGGCTGCGTTAAACAGAACCTCCGCCCGCTCGCTCGAGCTGAGAGTGACGTAACTGGCTGTGTTCCTGTACGGTCAGCGCTGTTTAACGCTAGATCAATCACAAATAAAACTTTTATATTAAGTGATTTGATCTCCACTCATCGTCTGGATCTGTTTTTGATCACGGAAACCTGGCAGAAACCTGGGGACAACAGCTGCTTCTCTGAACTCCTCCCACCTGGCTTCTCTTATCTGAGCGCTCCGCGTGGAGCAGGAAGAGGAGGGGGCCTGGCTGCAGTTTTCAATGAGGCGTTCAGGTACCGATTGTTGCCTCAGAAAAATTACTCCAGTTTTGAAAGCATGATTTTTGTGCTGGAATCTACAAAACCTATCCTGTGTGGCCTCTTTTATCGGTCTCCTCAATACAACAAAAACTTTCTCAGTGAGTTTTCTGAACTACTGGCTGACCTAATGCCAAAGTTTGACTCTTGGCTTTTCTGTGGGGACTTCAACGTGCACACCTGCTGCCCAAGTAATCAGCTTGGATGTGAGTTTCAGGACCTCCTGGACTCTTTCAACCTGTCACAGTTGGTCTCGGGGGCCACACACAGTCAGGGTCATACACTCGATTTAATTATCTCCCACGGCCTTCAAATACCTACTGTGGAGATCCTGGACACCTGTATCTCAGACCATTTTCCCATATTATTCGAATTTTTCACCTCTCCTGCACCGAAAGCTATTCTCCCAGCACGTTTCTGTCGCTCTATCACCCCATCCACTCCAAGTGAGTTCACTGATGCCTTTAAGAGCACTGAATTCTGCTCTGCTGTCAGCCTGGACCCATCTCTACATCCTGAGGACTTCATCAGCTCCTTCCATCACACCTGCACAACGATCTTGGACTCCATCGCTCCTCTCAAACAGGCATCTTCAAAGAACAAACCTTCACCATGGCTCAACGAAACGACGCGAGCTCTTCGACAACGTTGCAGAAAAGCAGAACGAAAATGGAAGCGCGACCGGCTTCATGTATCTCAAGGAATACTGAGAGACTGTCTCTGTGAGTATCATAATGCTGTGAAACAGGCCAAGTCACAGTACCTCTCCAATTTAATCTCCACCAGCTCCAACCGGCCGCGGACGCTTTTCAGCACACTCCAGTCTGTCATCAACCCATCTGTCAATGTTCTGAAAACTGCCACACAGTCTACCTGCGATGACTTTCAGAGCTATTTTGTCAACAAAATAGACTCTATCAGGCAGAACATTGTCAGTTCATCCAACACCATCCAGTCTTGTGCGTCTGCAATAACCACAGCTGTTTTTGACCAATTTGACCTGGTTTCACTCCCTCACCTCACCAAGGTGGTTCAGCAGATGAAACCAACTAACTGTTCTCTGGACATCATTCCCTCTAAAATGTTCAAACAGTCCTTTGATGTAATTGGTCCTTGTGTTTTGTCATTTATTAACAGCTGTCTATCTTCAGGTTTTGTGCCATCTGCTTTCAAACATGCTGTGGTCAGGCCTCTTCTCAAAAAACCAGGCCTAGATCCTACAGCTCTCTCTAATTTCAGACCAGTTTCACATCTGTCATTTCTATCAAAGGTCCTAGAAAAGATTGTTTTTATTCAACTTCAATCTTTTCTAGAACTCAACAACCTGTTTGAAAAATTTCAGTCAGGTTTTCGAGCTCGTCACAGTACTGAATCTGCACTGCTCAAAGTACAGAATGACATTCTTCTGTCCCTGGATGCAAAAAACCCTGCTCTGCTGGTGATGTTAGACCTCTCAGCAGCTTTTGACACCGTCGACCATCAGGTACTAATCAACCGCTTGTCTCAGCAGGTTGGCCTCCAGGGAGCTGTGCTTGAGTGGTTCAAATCTTACCTGTCTGGGAGAACTTTTTCTGTCATGATAGGCGATCTGTCCTCCTCTTCATCAACCCCTCTGACCTCTGGCGTACCACAGGGATCTATTCTAGGGCCAGTCCTCTTCTCTCTTTACATGCTGCCATTAGGATCAATCATTGCACGTCATAACCTGTCTTTTCACATGTATGCAGACGATTTACAAATCTATCTGCCAGTCACTCCCAACCCCTCACCCAGTTCAAACACTCTTGTCAACTGCTTAAATGACATTAAGCACTGGCTCTCTCAAAACTTCCTCCACCTAAACACAGATAAAACTGAATGCATTTTATTTAGTGCACCTGGTGACACCAGCAACATCCTTCCCAGTCCCAGTGTTGGTTTCCCCCTCCCCCACTTCAACCCGGTGGTCAGAAATCTTGGAGTGCAGCTTGACTCCAACTTAAAGTTTGATAAACAGATCAGTTCTGTTGTCAAGACCAGCTTCTTTCAGCTCCGACTGCTCTCCAAAGTCAAGTCATTTCTCAGCCGTGGTGATCTGGAGAAGGCCATCCATGCCTTTGTGACCTCCAGACTTGACTATTGTAATGCTTTGTATGTTGGTATTAATCAATCCTCCATCTCCCGTTTACAGCTTGTACAGAACTCTGCCGCGCGCTTTTTGACCAACACACGAAAATATGAACACATCACTCCTGTCCTGTCCTCTCTACACTGGCTCCCGGTTCAGTTCAGGATACAGTTCAAGCTGCTCCTGTTTGTTTTCAAAGCTCTGAATGGACTTGCACCTCTCTACATCTCAGAACTTTTGAAAGCCCATCAGCCCGGCAGAGATTTACGCTCTGCCAGTCAACACCTGCTGGAGGTGCCTCGCTCAAGGTACAAACAATGGGGAGACCGGTCATTTTCTGTTGCCGGCCCAAAAGCCTGGAACAGCCTCCCCCTTGAGCTGCGTGCCACCTCTGATCTGACTCTGTTCAAAACCAGACTGAAGACCCACTTGTTCAAAAAAGCTTTCAGTGTGTAAAAAAGCTTTCAGTGTGTAACTTTTATTACTTTTGGTAGTTTAGTATGTAGCATTTTTTATTTCCATTGCCTTTTTATTTCCACTTGCTCAAATAAGCTTCCAGTGTGTAACTTTTATTACTTCTGGTATTTTAATATGTAACATTTTTTAATTTCCATTGCCTTTTTATTTCCACTTGTTCAAAAAAGCTTTCAGCGTGTAACTTTTATTACTTGTGTTATTTTAGTATGTAGCATTTTTTATTTCCATTGCTTCTTTTATTGCTGTTGTTTCTTATTCTATTTTCATTGATTTATTGTTCCAGTTTATTCATCTTTTTATCCTGTTAAGCACCTTGGTCAATGCAAGGCATTGTAGGAAGGTGCTATACAAATAAAGTTTATTATTATTATTATATTATTATTTTATTTATTTTTTCCCTTTTCTTTTGGCAGTGATTGGGTAGGGATTATTTTCTACATGTTGTAACTTAGATTGATTGTTGTGTTTTTTTGTTGTTGTTTTTGTTTTTGTTTGTTGTTGTTGTTGTCTGAAGAAAAAAAAGTGAAAAATTCAATAAAAAAGATCTTGAATTTGAAAAAAAAAATCTGGTGAAGTTCCTGTAGCTTTATCAGTTATATCTAAATTTTCTAACATTTCAGGATTAAAACTGAATCTAAAAAAAATGTGAAATTTTGCCCCTATTTACAACTGATAATACTGAAATTTGCAATATCCCTATTAGAGATACTGTTAAATATCTTGGAATTAATATTTCTAAAGAACACTCTAACATGGACAATAATGTTACATCTGTTCATGAAGCCATTAAAGAAATTTAACAGTTGGTTAGGCAGGGATTTATCCGTTTATGGTAGAATGTGGCAAAGCTGAAGGAATGTCTAGAGCGTCATATGTCTTTTCTTCACTAGAGGTCAGTAAATGTCTATGCTCTGACCTTGATAAGATTTTGCTCAACTTTATATGGAAAAATAAGGCACATAAAGTTAAAAAATCTGTTCTTTCAAATTCATTAGCTGAAGGAGGTCTAAATGTTTTAACATTTTCTACCTTTAATCAGAGTATAAAAATTAACTGGATTAAACGATTTCTAAAAAATCCAAATTCTATGTGGAATATTTTCCCAAATCATTTATATAATAAATTAGGGGGATTAAATTTTTTATTGCGTTGTCCTTTTGCAGTTGGAAAACTTCCAGTAAAATTAGCTAAATTTCATCAGCAGGTTCTTCTCTGTTGGGCTCTTTTATACAATCACAATTACTCTCCACATAATTGCATCATTTGGAACAATGCTTATATACTGCATAAAAACAAATCATTATATTTACATAATTGGGCTGAAAACAATATTAATTTGGTAAACCAATTACTCGACAGTAATGGTGAGTGGTATAATTATGATCAGTTTCTAAGTCACAATAATATAGATATTCCTCTGAGTGAATTTAATTTGGTCAGGAAGTCTATTCCAATAAGCTTACAGTCTTTAGCGCAAAACATACATCTTGATGAAGTGTACTTACTTGATTCAATCTCGATTGACGGAACTAGCATAATGCACAAGAAATTTACAAATGGATTCATCAGAACTCATTTAGAGGCTTTATCAGTTCCCATATGCAAATATAGATGGGATTATTTAAGCAAAAAAACATGGAATGACATTTTTTTGTTACCTCATAAATATATACTCAACAATAAGATCAAAGAATTTTTATTCAAAGTTGTACACAGATATTACCCAGTTAAAGATAACATTTGTCGATTCTGATGTTAGTAACAACTGCTCTTTTTGTCAGAATGAAGGTGAGAGTATTGAACACTTGTTTGTAGAAAGTCCTCATGTTGTATTATTTTGGTCAGATGTACGTTTCCTGACAACAAAAGTTAGAAAAAATATTGTTTTGTCTAAATTACAAATTTTGCTCATTTTCAACAATTCATCTTTCTCTTCAGAAGAGATATATTTAGTTAATCTTATTGTAATTTTAGCAAAATATTATGTCCACAAGATGAAATGGAGTGAAAAAAGCCCCTCATGGAATAATTTTGAAGAATCTGACTTAAAAACATACATTGCATCTATTGAAAAGCTTACTTTGAATAATCAGAAGGTTAGAAAAACAAGAACTATTTTCTCAAAGTTTTATGTCTCATAATCAGACCCCTGTATTGTTTATTGTATTGTTACTTATATCTTTGTTTTATTTTTGCTTTTTGTTTTAATTTACTTTCTTGTAATGGACTCTGTTCTGTATTATATTTTTGGACTATTGTCAAAATTTGGTTCAATTAAAAAAAGAGCAGAAGACAGTCCTCAAAAGAGGCCGCCAGAAACCTCGTCAGCTCCTTGTGGTAATTACATACCGATGAGACATGGAAGATTTTCTTTACAGTACATCAGGGGAGAAGGCGAACGCAAGCGATCGCAATCACCCCATACAAAAATTGCTGCAACCAGGGATCAACACACCGGAATGAGCTGATCCCCAGATGAACCACGAGCGCAAAGTGGTTCAACTAGCAGGAGCTAACACAAGCAGTAAAAAGAGTTTTTACGTGGTGTTTTACACTCCTGCCCTTCTAACTGACGGTTCACATACAACAGACAAGAAAACATCGGAGCTCAAGCTCTTCACGTTTTTTGTTTCAACATAAAAGTTTACACAAAGGTTCACTCATATTTTCACACTTTTTAGAAACACTGTTAAACTTAATTTCCCTTACACATCCTTAATTTACCACAATGCAATGCGGCATCGATGCACAAAAACTAACCCAGAAAACTCACAACCTTCACCAGCAACTCAACAGTGCTTAGATTAGATCAATCCGGACTGAACAGTATCAGAAACTAGACGTAAATCCGAGATTTAGAGAAATTAATAAAAACTCAACTCTGAAGTGATTTTTTAAACTAGCAGTGACGTCACTTCCTGTCTTCTCTCATACTGCATTAGTGATGCTGCTGCCACCTACTGTTCAGAGATGTGATTCTTTATTGTCGTTCGCACCATAGACATTATACAGTATATGATATCAGTTCGCACCAGAGCCCTATAGGGCTCTGGTTCGCACCACATGTGGTGTGCGTGGTGGAACGAAATTATGTACACAGGGTCCCAGTTATCATCCAACAATAAAATGTAAAAGAAAAACAGTAATAAGATCTAAGATATGAACTAAGAAATACATCAACTAAAAATATACACTAAGCACTAGTAGCATAAAAACAATGAACACAATACGCCGCACAGCAGCACAATCAGTCTGTGAGCAGATGAGCACGAATGAACACAGCAACATGAAACAGATCAGCAGCAACATGAAACAGATCAGCAGCAACATGAAACAGATCAGCAGCAACATGAAACAGATCAGCAGCAACATGAAACAGATCAGCAGCAACATGAAACAGATCAGCAACAACATGAAACAGATCAGCAATAACATGTGATTCTTCACAGTGATTATGATTAGATATTTATGAGTCTAACAGCCTCTGTTTCTCTTTCTCAGTCTAGTTGTTCTACACTTAATGCTCCTCAACCTCTTTCCTGAAGGGTGCAGGGCAAAGAGTGTGTGTGCTGGGTGAGTGAGGTCCTTCATGATGCAATTGGCCCTCTTCCTGCATCTGGAGGTGTAGATGTCTGTGATGGTGGGGAGTCTGACTCCAACAGACATCTGTGCAGCCTTCACCACTCTCTGCAAAGCTTTTCTTTCTGCAGCTGTGCAGCCTGCATGCCACATGTTGATGCTGGAGCACAGGATGCTCTCCACTGCACACCTGTAGAAGGAGGTGAGGACTGTAGAAGGAGGTGAGGACTGTAGAAGGAGGTGAGGACTGTAGAAGGAGGTGAGGACTGTAGAAGGAGGTGAGGACTGAGCTTCCCAGACCAGCTTGTCTCAGCCGCCTGAGGAAGTGGAGTCTCTGATGAGTTTTCTTGATCAGGCTGGTGTTGTTGCCCCAGCTGAGGTTGTTATTCAGGTGCACACCCATACATTTCCAAATCATACATCAAAGTCAAATTTCAAAGTCAACTTTATTGTCCAAACTGCAATATGTACAGAACATAAACTCAGTGAAACTCAATGAAAACAAACAAACTAAGAACAAACAGTAACAAAAAGATAAACTGCTCCTGAAAAACATCAAAATGATAAAAAATATAATAAAATACTGCCGTTGTCACTTCTTGAACTCAAACATGATGGGGATGACTCTCAGCTACTACCACACTGAAGGTTAGCACAATATCTGTAGGAACAACTAAGCTGGATCCTATTCTGTGTTAGCTAAGGTCAATCAGCTGTGGTGGTTCTTGTAAAGTGACTTTGTGCAGGTGTGGTGAGCAGACCTCGGTCTGTGCAAACTCTTGGGGAGAAGGCGCTGTGGAACACAATGAGAAAAAGCCTGTTTTTGGTGACTATTTTCTGCTATTTAAATGCAGGAGCATTAAAAGAGCCTTCAAATCAGATGTCGCCTGGCTGTTACTCTACAAAGACACAACGCAGAATCAACTACGCTACAAAACCCCAGTTTTGTAGCGTAGTTGATTCTGCGTTGTGTCTTGTGTGGAATAACAGTCAGATGACATCTGCTTTGAATGCTCGTTTATTGCTCCTGCACCCAAACAGCAGAAAATAGTCACCAAAAACAGGCCTTTTCTCATCTGTGTTCCACAGCGCCTGCTTCCATGAGTCTGCACAGAACGTTTTCTAGCGTATTTGATTTGTTACAAAAAAGTTTGTAACAGCACCACTAAAAAAATGGATTCCACCGCAGAGAGTCAGCCAGAATATACAGTACACAACACCCATGTCCTTATTGAAAGATTATTAAAAGATTATTGAAAGATTATTGAAAAACTGTTCAGTACAGGAGGACATATTCTCTCTCTCTCTCTAAAGAACCAGACTGGACTCAAAAAACTTTGAAAACCAACTTCTTCTGAACTTGAACAAGAAATAAAATGTGTCAGTTCATGGGATGTTAGGAGACAAATGTCTCCAAATGACTCAACACTCGGGTCCAAGTTTTGAAATGGTGTCAGGAAGTTAAAATATTGTTCACTATCAGCCCTTTACAAGACAGTATTTCAACTAGAGTTGATGACAAACTGGAGTTGAAATGATCAGTGTCTGTTCCTTTGTTAGGTCTAATGCTCCTTTTTTTGTCAGACAACTTTTACTTAAACATGTTTTCTGCTGTTAAAATGACACATTTGTTTTGCTTTTGTGTTGACTAAAAACTTTCAAAGGTAAAATCATTCTTATTTTGCTTAATGTCATTTAACTCTGTAGGTCATCCCTGAAATTCTGATGCGCAGAATCACAAGTCCAAGTGTGAACTGTGTCACAGAGTAAACACAATAAAAACATGTATTATCTGCAGCATTGTTCATTAAAATGACTCAGCACTATTAATGTATTACAGAAAATATACATACAGTATGCACACTTAATGATACTGTAGACCATTGCATTAGGCAATACGTTCAGCAAGTACTTTTATTTTAATACGTTAAGTATTTTTAAAAACAAGTACTATTTACTTTTACTTAAGTAAAAATATTAATATGGTACTTCTACTTTTACTAGAGTACATTTTTGTCTGTTTCTTTGTACTTTTACTTAAAGACCATGTAAAGTGAAATTAAATGTGTGTTTTTAGTTTGTCACATGGCATAAATATGTGTTATTAATCACCCATATAAATCTGACTGATTAAAAACATTGTTTACCTTATAAAATTAAG
>JBBPBX010062714.1:0-20743 GCA_038048925.1 Garcialebias charrua
CTTGAAAACAGTTTTTGTGACTCAATGGGACTATCAGTAGAAATCCATCCATCCATCCATTTTCTTCCGCTTATCCGGGGTCGGGTCGCGGGGGTAGCAGCCTAAGTAGGGAGGCCCAGACTTCCCTATCAGTAGAAATAACGGGTAAATATAAATGTTGGGATTTGAGCCTGGACAGACAGATGTGGGAACCCTGGTGACAGTTCCTGTATTTGAAAAAAAAAAAAAAACCTGTGAGCATAGTTTTAAACAACTGAAAGAATACGGTATCGTTCCACACTAGCACATGATCATGTGTCCTTTTGTGGAGCTTAAACTAATACACAATTTACACAAGGAAACTAGGGCTGCATGTTATGATAAAACAGAAGATATGACAAATATTGTAATTCGTTTATGGAAATCATTATTTTTGATCAATTAATGATGGCTGCTTAACGATAATTGTCTCTGTTGTGCTCTTGTCATTTATTAAGGACTCAGATGATGATGACTTGTTCTGCAACATTGACATTGGGATTCTCCTCGTTGAACCTGAAGGTGCTGTGCCCTCATCCTCCTTGCATCTCAGTCCAGCCTCTCTGAAAATCATCATGGAGGGAGAAGTCGTGTTGGCCAACATTCAAGACCTGCCAAAAGCTATGTGCATTCTCTTTGGACTTGTATATGCTATGCCTTTCAACTACCTCAGTTCTATGAAGTAGAACACACCTGACCTGATGGACAGACCTGCTCTCATCAGGACTACACACCTGACCTGAACTCACATCTGGACTCCCATGTACCCATCATTCATGGTTGAATCATTGCTCAATGGCTAAGCAGTTCCATATGATCCATGTTTGAAAATGAGAACCACCTAATAAGCCTGTCTACCTCCACTTCAATCAAAGTAAGGGAATTTTCTTTTCTATGCTGTTTTTGTGCTGCTTCTAGCTTTTTCAGGTTCCTGGACTGTACACTAAGGCACTGGTTTTTCAAGTAAATTTTCAAGTAAAGCGAAAGAAAATAAATGAAAACAACCAAAGAAAATAAATTATGAAACTGAGCAGATTTAGCAAAGTACTAGTTACTTGTTTACTATTTCATATTTACTAGTTGGGGCTGTTAAAATGCAAGCACAAGTGGTAAAATGTTTCAGTTGTTCCAAAAACAATATTTTTGTTTTGTTTTACTGTGACTGGATGTGAAAGACTGAAGTTAATGCAAAAAAAAAAAAAAGTTACAACATTTTGCTGTTTTGTCTTTTCTTTTGCTTATAAATCACATGTGCTTTTATGCCTTGCTTATGTTTACATGATCCTCTTTGTGTGTCATTGTTGGCAACCAGTGCACTTGTTAAAAAGTTTTTTTTGTGTAAATGAATAAAAGTGAAGTTCCATTTTAAATACTGTATCCTGTTATTTAGTGTATTGTTAAAATGTTTAACTGTTCAAAAGCATGTGTGAAATATATATATATATATATATATATAAATATATTGATATATATTCTAAAATATATTGACAAATGTACCAATGTAATATATAATGCAATATATTATATAATATATAAAGAATAGCCACATATGTTAAAAAATATATGCCAAAATATATTTAGATATATTAGTTAATATACCATAAAATATATTAAATTCATATATTTTACAATATATTTTACAATATATTATTTGATATATTTTTTGTTATATTTTGGCATATATGTGTAGATATATATTCTAATATATTTTTCAATATATTAAAAGCGGCAATTCCTTATATATTATTACATATATTACAATATATTGTGTTCATATATTTTTCAATATATGGCAAAATATATTTAGATATATTGGTTAATATACCATAAAATATATTAAATTCATATATTTTACAATATATTTTAAATATATTATTTGATATATTTTTTGTTATATTTTGGCATATATGTGTAGATATATATTCTAATATATTTTTCAATATATTAAAAGCGGCAATTCCTTATATATTATTACATATATTACAATATATTGTGTTCATATATTTTTCAATATATATTTTAATATATATTTCATGCTGTAATTTTAATTTAATTTTAGGGTATTAATAATCCATATCAACTGATACAAACCACAGTAACCTTAATCTTGTCAAATACTTTCAAACAACCCCAAAATTACATTATTATGAAATGCAATATATTGTTGAAAAATATATTGTAAAATATATTTTTCTTGCGTAAGGGGAAGGTTTTTAATGACATCTTCCTAGCCACAGACACTGGTGACTCTGTGTTGCTTGTCCTATTGGACCT
The DNA here is from genome assembly GCA_038048925.1 of Garcialebias charrua. NCBI lineage: Eukaryota > Metazoa > Chordata > Actinopteri > Cyprinodontiformes > Rivulidae > Garcialebias > Garcialebias charrua. Next base: position 2,293 of record JBBPBX010062714.1, read on the forward strand.
CACATCTGCTTTCGACACCATCGACCATGAGATCCTCATTGCTAGGTTCCTGCAGAAATTCTGAGTAGAAGGAGAGTTCTGTTCCTGATCAGAAAGAAAAATATAAGCGAAGGAAGAAGAGCTACAATTTCGGTGGATAAACTTTACATCAAAGGTCAAATATTTAGAGATCCAGAAGCTACTCCTTGGCTTTATTAGCCATATAACCAAGCTAAGAACTATTTATGTTGCTAATATCAAATAATATTATTAAATATAATATTTATTATCATTACTTAACAGATACAGTATATGTATTTTTTCAGCACTGCTCGGTTGGTGGGTCACACAGATCGTGGTGGTACATAAGGTGCTTGATTTGGCAAGAGGGTTCTTTTTTTTTTTCTTATCTGAATTATGTTTTCATGTATATCATTTCTCTTTGTTTTCTTGTCTATATTTTTTCTATCTTTACAATTATCAGCGCACAAGCACAAGGGTTCACATACTTCTTTACAATTAATTCATTAATGAAAACTTCCCTGATTCATTTTCAAAAACGGCAATTACTCTATTTATAAACCATATATAATTAATCATTAATGGATATGTTTTTGTCTGGATCTATTATCTTCTATATTTGTGATAATGGGTGTGGTTTAGCTATATTATCATTAGCACAGGTATGGGTACCTTAGGGTTTGTCACATGGAACATTAATGGAGCCAGTAGCCAACATAAAAAATATAGAATTTTTAACCATATTAAAAGATTAAAGGCAGATGTTGTATTACTCCAAGAAATTCATAAATTAGCCTCAACTGTGGATGAACTAAAATGTTCCGAGTTTCCTAATGTATTCTCAGCCTGCTATAATTCAAGACAAAGAGGGGTAGCAATTTTAATACATAAAAATGTTAACTTCACAGTATTAGATCAGGTTATAGACCCACACGGTAGATATATAATGTTAAAGTTATCAATATTCAGCCAAAATTATTGTATTGTTAGCATATATGGACCGAATGTAGACAACACTGCTTTTTTCATGACTTTTTTTCCATTCTATCAAATCACATGGATTCCTCACTGATAATGTGAGGTGATCTCAACTTTGGTTTAGATGACAAAATAGACAGACTGAATGCAGTGGGAACTCAACGCAGTTGGCAATCTATAAATATAGTTAAACAGTATATGAATGATTATGGATTCTGCGATACATGGCACACTTTTTACCCTGATAGCAAAGAATATTCTTTCTTTTCACATGTGCATCACTCATATTCTCGTCTTGATTATTTCATAGTAAGCAATTCATTGCTGACCAACATTTCAGACACTAAGATACACCCTATTGCTGTCAGCGATCATGCACCAGTTACTCTAAATTTAGATAATAAAAAAGAAACAACAAAAAATATAAATTGGAGATTAAATACATCACTGCTTCAAGAAGAAGAATTCTTGCAATATTTAAAAAAAAGAATGGACATCATTTTTAGAGTGTAATGACCTGCCAGGAACATCAGCATGTACACTTTGGGAGGCTGGGAAAACAGTTATGAGAGGTAAAATAATATCCTATTCAAAAAAGAAAAAGAAAAAAGAAAATAAACGTATTGAGGAACTAGAGAAATCCCATCAAATTATTAGAAGGTTTACAAGGAGAGGAAACATAGCAAAAGCTATGCAAGTTAAAATTAGAACTAAATGAATTTAATGACAAGAAAACAAATTCTTTTTTTTTTTCCCCGTTTATAGATGGTCTCCCTTCTCACCTTACAGCCATCCTCTCACACCAGTAGAATTTATTTTTTATTTTTTATTTTTTTTAACAATAGAGAGAAAGGATGTGCTAAAAGCCAGTGAGTAAAAATGTGTTTTTAGAAGAGTTTTAAAACTGGACAGTGAAGGAGCTTGTCTGACGGGAAGAGGGAGATCGTTCCACAGTTTTGGAGCAGCAACAGAAAAAGCTCTGTCCCCTCTGAGCCTCCGTTTGGACCTCGGCACCTCCAGAAGCAGCTGATCAGCTGATCTGAGGCACCGAGCAGGAGAGTATGGGTGAAGCAGCTCAGAGAGGTAGGATGGAGCAAGACCATTTAAACTTTTAAAAACAAATAAAAGAATCTTAAAATGAACTCTAAAATGAACAGGCAGCCAGTGGAGTGAAGCCAGAGTGGGGGTGATGTGCTCCCTCTTATGAACTCCAGTTAGAAGGCGAGCAGCAGCGTTCTGGACCAACTGGAGACGTCTGAGGGAGGACTGGCTGACTCCAAGGTAAAGAGCGTTACAGTAATCCAGCCGAGAGGTGATGAAGGCATGGATTACTGTTTCCAGCTGCTGCTGTGTAAGGATGGGCTTTACCTTAGCCAGCTCTCTGAGGTGATAAAAACTGGTCTTGACCACCGCTCCAATCTGGGAATCTAATTTAAAATCACTGTCCATTTTAAAACCCAAGTTAGAAACTGTTTTCTTTACATGTGGTGCCAGAGGGCCCAGATCAAAAGGGCAAGGTTCACAAGAGCCACTAGGACCAAACACCATCACTTCTGTTTTCATTTTATGCTTATGTTCATTGGGTGTTTGGTGTTTTAGGGGTGTTTGGTGTTTCAGTGTTGGTGTAAATTTTCATACTTTTATACTACTATGAAAAAACTCAGGACAGTGTTACACTTTTACTATTTTATGCTTATGTTTATTAAATGTTTTAGTGTTTAGTGTTTAGATGGTTACTGTTGCACCGAGGGACTGAGAGGAACGCAATTTCGGTCCTGTGTATGTCCTGTACATATTGCAGTTCTGACAATAAAGTTGACTTTGACTTTGACTTTCTTTTCATTAAAATTTAAAAAGTTTAAAGACATCCAAGCTTTGATGTCTTCAAGACACAACAGAAGTGGCCTGATTGAGGAGGCATCTTTCTTTTTTAGTGGCATATAGATCTGACTATCATCGGCGTAACAATGAAAAAAGATCCCATGCTTTCTGAGGATTGATCCCAATGGAAGTAGGTAAAGGGAGAAAAGCAGGGGACCTAAAATGGAGCCCTGTGGAACCCCAAAACACAGAGGAGCAGTGGAGGATTCAGAACCAGCTATGTTCACAGACATGGTTCTGTCTGCCAGATAGGACCTAAACCAGCTCAGTGCAGTACCACAGATACCCACTTGGTGCTGTAAACGTGATATTAAAACGTTATGGTCCACTGTGTCAAAGGCAGCGGTTAGGTCGAGCAAGACAAGAACCACATGTTCACCAGAATCATTGGCCATAAGAATATCATTAAAAACTCTGACTAGAGCTGATTCTGTGCTATGGCGAGTTTTGAAGCCAGACTGAAAAACCTCCATTATGTTGTGCTCGTCCAGAAAACATTTCACCTGTGAATACACAATTTTTTTTAAATTTTTGAAATAAAAGGAAGCTTGGAGATGGGCCTAAAATTAGCCAAGACAGATTGGTCTAGGCCGGGCTTTTTAAAGAAGGGTCATTAATATTTCTACCTTTGGAACCCAGAGACGGGTCGAGTGACCTGAAGGATTTTAGCTAACATCCTATAATGAGCTGTTAACAGGTGCTTTTGTTTTGTAAATAAGGCCATTACTGGCGCACCACAGGAGGGGGCACGCTTAACACTAATTTGACTAAGGCTGCGCTTTTTTGCGCAAGTGAACTTGGCTTCTAAATCCCCCGGTCCCTTTCTTATTTATTTATTTTTATTCATTTTATTTTATTTATTCATTTCAGATTTAAAACACAAAGACAATTTACAAACACATGAAAGAAAAAAAAACAAGATATAAAATGAAAGGTAGTAGAAGAAGAAAAAAATCTTGTCATATCTGCCCCTTCTTAAAATAACTGTACAGCAGCAGTTTTCTGTTGGTCATGTCTTGAAAAATGTCAATGACCTCAGTGAGGTCATTGACATTTTTTGCAATTATGTTGCTAATTATTTGCAAAGCAAACTTATTTGCACATGTCAGAAATCTTTGCTTGCTATTCTAATTTTTGTTTGTCATTCAAAGTTTTGCTTGTGTTTCTCACATGATTCTCACATGACATTGTGGGCAGAGCCTAAAATTGCAACAAAAGATTTCTGATGTGTGTAAATAAAAGTTTATGTTTTGCAAATAACTTTTTAAGTTCACGAGAGAAAAATTAGTTATTTAATTTAAAAAAGTTTTTTAAACAAAAGTTTTTGCTTTTAAAAAAAATGAAATCATTACAATTCCAAAAGTTTTTATTACAATTTTATTTTACTTAACTGAGGTTAGTTTTTTTTTTTCATTGAGTAATTGTGAAACAAATTTAACTCCATACTTTGCAAACCAGACCCTAAACTTACTTAAGTCTGGATAGAGTTTTTTCCCCTTCATTTGTACGCTTTTATTGGACAGGAGCAACTTGATTGATTATTACATTTATCTATTATGGTAGTTCAGGGTGAGTTATTTTTAATTCTAAATGAATATTCTTGTTGGACTTTTATTTAAGTGCTATTTTCCTTCAAGATACATTTACCTAACGCTAGAATAAATGCAATGTACATTATGCAGCAAAGGAAGTTAGAAGATCGGACATATATCCATTATGGAGAGATGATAGGTTTTGGACGGGCGATGTGCTCCCTATTGCATAAGCCAGGGGTGTCAAAGTCAAATACATGGAGGGCCAAAAAAACTAATTTGCTACAAGCCAATGGCCGGACTGGTTCAATGTTTATTTTAAGGGGGTGATATAAGATTTTTTTTCTTCTTCTTTTTGCACTCTTTTCATTCAATGTTTTCTTTTTTATTAATTTGTTTTATTTTGTCTCTTTTAAATGAATGAATAAATGGATTAAATAAAATATTAAATAGCTTTACATCTGTTAAGTTCTTGGCATAAACCAACACAGACAGACATGTTCCTGCTTTTAGTATTTTACATTGTTTTATAATGTAGCTGTTTATGTTTCGTTTTTTAATACAGTTTTCTTCCATCCATCCATCCATCCATCTTCTTCCGCTTATCCGGGGTCGGGTCGCGGGGGTAGCAGCCTAAGTAGGGAGGCCCAGACTTCCCTCTCCCCAGCCACTTGGAGCAGCTCCTCCGGGGGAATCCCAAGGCGTTCCCAGGCCAGCCGAGAAACATAGTCCCTCCAGCGCGTCCTGGGTCTTCCTCTGGGTCTCCTCCCGGTGGGACATGCCCGGAACACCTCACCAGGGAGGCGTCCAGGAGGCATCCTAACCAGATGCCCGAGCCACCTCAACTGGCTCCTCTCGATGTGGAGAAGCAGCGGCTCTACTCCGAGTCCCTCCCGGATGACTGAGCTTCTCACCCTATCTCTAAGGGAGAGTCCAGCCACCCTGCGGAGAAAACTCATTTCAGCCGCTTGTATCCGAGATCTTGTTCTTTCGGTCATAACCCAAAGCTCATGACCATAGATGAGGGTGGGAACGTAGATCGATCGGTAAATTGAGAGCTTTGCCTTTTGACTCAGCTCTCTCTTCACCACGACAGACCGGTACAGCGCCCGCTTCACTGCGGACGCTGCACCTATCCGCCTATCGATCTCACGCTCCAGTTTTCCCTCATTCGTGAACAAGATCCCGAGATACTTAAACTCCTCCACTTGGGGCAGGACCTCCTCCCCGACCCGGAGAGGGCATGCTACCCTTTTCCGGCTCAAGACCATGGCCTCGGATTTGGAGGAACTGATCCTCATCCCGGCCGCATCACACTCGGCTGCAAACCGCTCCAGTGAAAGTTGTAAATCACGAACTGATGAAGCCAATAGGACCACATCATCTGCAAAAAACAGAGAAGCGATTCTAAGGTCACCAAAACGGATCCTCTCAACACCTTGGCTGCGCCTAGAAATTCTGTCCATAAAAGTTATGAACAGAATCGGTGACAAAGGGCAACCTTGGCGGAGTCCAACTCTCACCGGAAACGAGCCTGACTTACTGCCGGCAATGCGGACCAAGCTCTGACACCGGTCGTACAGGGACCTAACAGCCCTTATCAAAGGGCCTGGTACCCCATACTCCCGGAGTACCCCCCACAGAACCCCCCGAGGGACGCGGTCGAATGCCTTCTCCAAGTCCACAAAGCACATGTAAACTGGTTGGGCAAACTCCCACGCACCCTCCAGGACCCTGCTGAGGGTGTAGAGCTGGTCCAGTGTTCCACGACCAGCACGAAAACCACACTGCTCCTCCTAGTCTGTGAATCCTGTTCATTGACAATGGCAATAATAAACTGAATCTGAATCTGAATCTGAATCCGAGGTTCGACTATCCGACGGACCCTCCTCTCCAGAACCCCTGAATAGACCTTACCAGGGAGGCTTAAGAGTGTGATCCCCCTATAGTTGGAACACACCCTACGGTCCCCCTTTTTGAATAGGGGAACCACCACCCCAGTCTGCCAATCCAAGGGAACTGCCCCAGATGTCCACGCGATATTGCAGAGTCGAGTAAGCCAACACAACCCTACAACATCCAGAGCCCTAAGGAACTCCGATGTTATACATGATGTTATAGTCATCATGAAATTTGTCTAATCTAATCACAAATAATTTTTCAAGAATTTTAGAAAATTGTGGTAATAAGGAAATTGGTCTATAATTGATGAAGGAAACATGGGGGAGCCACCAGATTGTGTCTTTAAACACATACGGTGCCACTGAGATGTAAAGAGTCAGAGTCAGAGTCAGAGAGAATTTATTGTCATTTGCACCGCATGTAGTACATGTGTTGAAAACGAGATTATGTACACAGGGTCCCAGTTACATCCAACAACAAATGCAAGAGAAAAACAATAATAACATCTAGGATTAACTAAGAGAGACATCAGCTAGTAATACACTAAGCCCTAATGTAGTAGAAAAACATCATTATAAACAGCAGCACGAACATGAGTCATTATGAGCAGATGGTCACAGATGAACGCAGCAACAAGAAACAGATCAGTATCAACATGATGTGACATTTTGCAGTGTTTATTCTTATTATTTATTTATTCATGAGTCTGACAGCCTCAGGGTAGAAGCTGTTCCTCAGTCTAGTGGTTCTACATTTGATGCTCCTCAACCTCCGTCCCGAGGGGAGTGGTGCAAAGAGTGAGTGTGCTGGGTGAGTGAGGTCTTTCATGATGCAGGTGGCTCTTTTTCTGCATCTGGAGGTGTAAATGTCTGTGATGGTGGGGAGACTGACTCCCACAGACTTCTGTGCAGCCTTCACCACTCTCTGTAGAGCTTTCCTCTCTGCAACTGTGCAGCCTCCATGCCACACGTTGATGCTGGAGCACAGGACGCTCTCCACTGCACACCTGTAGAACGAGGTGAGGACTGAGCTTCTCAGACCAGCTCGTCTCAGCCGTCTGAGGAAGTAGAGTCTTTGATGTCCTTTCTTGATCAGGCTGGTGGTGTTGTTGCTCCAGCTGAGGTTATCATTCAAGTGTACACCCAGGTACTTGTAGCTGGAGACCACCTCCACCGCAGATCCACCTATATACAGTGGGGTGTGGGTGTGTTTGTTCCTTCTGAAGTCCACAATCATCTCCTTCGTCTTCTTCACATTCATGTGAAGGTTGTTCTCTTTGCACCAGCTCTCCAGATGTTCCACCTCCTGTCTGTAGCTGGATTCATCATTATCTGTGATGCATCCCACCACAGCTGTATCATCTGCAAACTTAACAATATGACAGCCTGGATGTGTGGCTGTACAATCATATGTGAGCAGAGTGAACAGAAGAGGGCTCAGCACACATCCTTGAGGAGAGCCAGTGCTGAGGGTGATGGTGGAGGAGGAGAGAGTAAAGGATTTTATCAGGGGTCAGTATTAAGCTGACCTCTTAATATCCTTAATTAATTACTTATTCAGATTGAATAGTAATTTCACGGATTCTTTTCTTTTTCAGTTTACCCAATATTTCTGTGATCTTTATGATGGATAAGTAAAACAGAAGCCATAGATTGACAATGGACACGTTAACTTAGTTTGGTATGTCAAGGACACTACCATTTATTTAAAATAAATCAACTAAATTAACACCATTACACTTGGCAAGAAAGTTCATTCCATTCACACCATTACACTTGATCAATTTGTTCCATTTGATCCACTTGTTCCATTCACACCATTACACTTGATTGACATGATTTCACTTTCTTGCAATTTAACACGTCAGCACATTTAAATTGTAAAACAACAGACATAAATACAGGATGTTAACATATTTAGTCTGAGGCTCTATGACTTAACTAGTTTCCAGCTTAGAATTGAGGGGAGAAGAGATAGGAGGAAAGATGGAGAGATGGTTTAAAGGAAATTGTCTTGAGCATGTTACCAGAAGTGACACTTCCCATCCGACTTCTGCTAAAATCCAGGTACGTTTGTAAACAGCTCTTTACCTTCGACGACGAGTCTGATAAAGAGATGACACCAGCCTTTCAGATGCACAGAGTCCTTCAGGCCCAGCACGTCCGAGCCGGTTCTCGTTTACGTTTTCAACGTCTCCTGGTTTCGCGTTGGTCATCAGAAAATGCGTCAGCTCCTGGCCTCTGACTTCAAGATAACTATTCCAGGAAGGAATAAACAAAGTTTTGAGCTTACGCTCGTTCTAAGTGGACTCATAACAGCATGTTATTAGTCCTTAACTGGATGACGTGTCCTTAGCGTGTGACTAAACGTCCATCCAGCTCTTTGGATAAAGTTCACATCTCTTGAAGTTCCCAGCAGACTCCCCGTTCCAGCAACAGCTTAGAACTTTAAGGAAGGATCTAAAGGAAGGATCTAAAGGATCTTCCTACTTCCGCTCTCGGCAAAGCAAGTCGCATATCTTTTTGCTCCTACCCTCCTTAAGTTTTCCTCCTCCCTGCTTGCTTTTTGTCTCGTCTGTGACTCTTCAGCGCTCACTCGAACCAATTTGCGATGGATTTAATAAATTGGGCTGTTTCCTCTATAGATAAGATTTTTTCCACGAAGCGGACCGGGCCAGGAGAAGCGGTCTGCCCCTCTGACACGCACGCTGTCGGATACATGATGGACTCGTGGGGACAGTGGCAACCTATGTGTTTGACCGTCTTGTCTGTCGAAGACGTGGAAGATTTGTGGATTATTGGGATATTGGTGGCAGCTGCTCTGTTTTTTGGCGTCAGCGGAGCTGTCTGCTACTGGAAGCTCAGGAAGACTTCGGCGGCTATCAGCGCGCTGGCCAAACTTCCTGATCAGCAAGATTCTCTGATCCGGGCTGTGAGCTCCTCATCCCAGCTGTTGTACGAACTGAACCGCACGATGGGAGCGGCGGTAGACCACCGCGGACCTGCGGTGCGCTTTGGAACTCGTTTACAGCCGCCCGGCCTCAATCAGGGCACAGATGGGGGTTCGTAGCTCGGAACCTCATATGATTCGGCGATTTTGGACCTGAACAGCACCTGGACTTGGAAGGCTGCAGTCAAAAAGAACACTGTGGCCTGGATTGAAGATAAACAAAAGAACTATCTAATCTGGTTTCTACACACGACCTTGAAAAGAAGGCTGTCTGGAAACTATTCTCCTGGAGTGAAGCTGAGAGACCTTGCTGGACCCCCCCCAGAGATCTCTGTGGGTGTGCTCGGAGGCGCCGAGCTGAGACAACTGCTGAACTGTGCTATCTGAATGTTGCTCACAGACTCTTTGATCTCCTTGCATGTCGTCAAACTGCAACAATGTCTTGTCTGGTTGTGGTTAATGCTGATAGAGTTTTTGGGACTTTATCATAGAGTGTCTTAAGGCAATCTTTGATAGATTCTTTTTTTGAATATCACAAATGATACCTATTGTGTTTTCCTTTTTCCATATCTGATTTGACCTTCATCCGGAGACGGATGAGAGAGGCCGCGCTGAAGAACATGTCATGTGTTTGAATATGCAGCAGCTTTACATTCTCTCTCTCTTCTGGACGACTGTGTATACATTATCACGTTGTATTGGTTAACTGGTGCAATGTTAATAAAAGCTCTTGTATCTTGTATCTTGTATCTAAGATGAGAGAGACTTGTCTCTTTTTCATTGGTCCAGAAGAAGCAGTCGAGGAGTTCACTTGTCGAGGAGTTCACTTGCCGTTATCACGACCCAAGGTTACAGCCAGAGCAGAGGGAAATTGTTTAGGAAAAGTATCTGAGTGAAGAGGCTTTCAGACGCTAGATGAGAGTTTTATCTGAAACTCAACAAAAACAATTTCTGTGTAAGTCAGTTTGACCTTTTATCTGAACTTTGACACCCTTTCATTTGATCAAGTAACACAGTCATGCTTCATATTAAAAGAATAACAGCATATAACATATATCATGAAAATGACAAAAGTTATTCTTTTGATTACATTAGAATAAAATCAAAGATAGAAATAGTCTCTTTTGGTGACTATGTTCTCAGATTACAACTAATGGAATAATTTGTAGTAAATGTCTTGCTTTACTGAGAGGTCAGTAAAGGTCATCACTGGACAGTTCAAAAACCTTAGTTTGACCCTGGGTAGGTCCACTACATCTCCCCCCTTTTGGAAGCCATCGCCAGTCCTTGGGGATGGGGTCCAACACGAAAGGAAACCTTGAACTGTCTCTGATCTTGAAGTAATCCAGCAAGTGGAAAAGAAAAATCAAAAATTATAATCCCATAAAGTTTTTGGAACTTCCATACTGTTCGAAGGTAATCCCATTGCGGTAAGCCTTTAATCCCTTGGAAAACTGAGTCTGTTAACTCTTGGAAAACAAAGTCCTATAATCCACAACGGAAATTCCACAGCAGCAATTCCATATCGATTAGAGCTGGTGATTTCATCAGCAACAATTGTTTTCATAATCAGCATGCAGAGGGGATCCCTCGATTGACGCAGAGGAGGCGACCCCCGGATGAAGGCCGAAGACCAAGCGTTGGAGCTGCAGGTCCCCACATCGAAGGTCGTTGGCTGGTTGGCTTCCAGTCAGCGCCACTCTGGTTCTATGTGTCATGCAACTATGTGGGTTTTTTAGGTGGGCTTATGATTGGGATTTTACATTAGCCTTACCTATATGCTCCTGGTATGTAAGCTATCATGGTTAAGATCAGCTACAACTACCAATCAAGGGTGGATCAATTCTGTAAAATTAGATATAGGGATCTATACCTATAAAATTTTGGAGGGCTTCTGTAACGAAGGCCTCTAATTCCAAACTATTCCTCCATTCATTACTTAGTTTAGGTTAAACTAAAATAGAAAAATGAAATATAGTTTGATCTAAATGTCTGTTGTCTTTTAGACGAACGACGTAGGATTTGGTATTCCTAATAAATTTTGAAGTCTATGGCGAGACTCATCAAAATGAATAGATAATCTAGAATAGAAACGATCGAATCGGTTCAATTTAGAAATTGTGAGACCAGTGTAGTTTATGGTACCTTGAGTAGCTTTAAACTACATTGACTCTTCGACGATTGAGATTTAACAAAACGAACTGCATGTTGGCATAGTTAAATCCATATCATTCATTAACCAATGTTAATACAAAACCTTTTTGGCTGGGAGTGTTCAGAACCAAACAATATCTCAACTAATGACAACAGTAATGACTAAACAACAAGGAAACAACGTTTCACTGCTTCGACACACTCTTGTCGTCAGATTCCAAAGTGCAACACACAAGAAAAACAGGTCTCAACTTTATGACCGAGGTCAAATTAAATCTCGTGGATTTAAACGGTTGTTAAGGTTAGTTTTTTGTTGTGGGTTTTAGGCTTAGCGTTTCTAAGTTCAAATTGGACAATGCGACTTATAGGGTGGAAAATACGGTAGTTTAAACCTGATTAGTTTATTTACTAACTTGTGTTTGGACGACCTTATTATCCCATGAAGTCGGTGAGTTTGTGAGATCTTTGTCTTTTGTGGAGTCATTGAACGCCTTGTAAGGTTTGATCTGATTTCGATGTACCCATTTAGCAATTGGCTCTTTGCGGCCTTTGCTGATTTTGATTTCGTAGACGACTGAGGACACTTTGTCTGTTATCAGATGAGGTCCAGTCCACCTGGGCATTAGTTTGCGGGCGAGAGTTCCGGTCTCGGACCCTCCTTTCCCGGTTGCTGGGGCGAACGTATAGTACCAGACTCTGTCTCCCACTTGGAGTTCATTGTGAGAGGCCTTCTGGTCGTAGTACGCCTTGCGTCCTTCAGCAGATTTTTCCAGGTTTTTCTGGGCGAAAGCAAAAGTGTTTCTGAGGTGTACATTCAAATCTTTCATGTATTGTTGTGTAGTGTAGGCTGTCGCCATGGCGGCGTCGCCTGGTTGGTACAACAGGTGTAGAGGGAGAGTCATTTGTCGACCGGTCATCATCTCGAAGGGAGAGATGCCAGTTGATGTGTGTGGAGTGGCTCTTATGGCCATGAGGACCAGAGGGAGTTTCACGTCCCAGTCCTTGTGGTTTGCAGCCACGTATTTCTTCAAAATACTCACCACAGTTCTGTTTGCTCTCTCAACTTGGCCTGAAGCCTGTGGGTGGTAGCCGACATGAAAGTTGGCCTTGACGCCTAGCGTCTTCCACAGTTCTTTCATCACTTCACCTGTGAAGTGTGTACCTTGGTCTGAGTTCACCCGAAGGGGAAGTCCAAACCTTGAGAATATATGATTCATTAACAACATAGCAGTGGTTTGTGCTGTGTCGTTAGGAGCTGGTAGGCATTCTACCCATTTGGTAAATGCACAGGTTACCGTGAGAAAATATTTATTTCCTCTAGAGCTCTTAGTGAGTGGTCCAACCCAGTCGATCTGGAGGTCAGACCATGGGAATGCAATGCCTCTGCTTTGCAGTGGTGCTCTGTGAAGTGGTCTGGTTGGCTGAAACTGGCCACAGACCACGCACCCTTCAATGTAGTCCTTGACATCCTTTTTCATTCCAGGCCAATAGGCAATTTGTTTTAATGCCGTCAGCGTGGCTTTATCTCCTTTGTGTCCTGCGGACGGGAGATCATGGGCATGAACTAACATCACCCCCCTTTGTTCATGGGGAACCACGAACACAGGTGAGGACGTTGGTCCATGAGCGAAAGTTAGGATGCCTTTGATTAGTTTTAGCTGTTTGCGCAGCTGATAAAGGACTTTAAGGTCTGGATCGGAATCCAGTTCGTCTTTAGACGGAGTGTTTTCTCCGGATCAGTCAGGTACAGTATCATGGAGTTGATAGCAGGATCCGACTTCTGTAGTTGGATGATGTCTGGGTCAGTCAGTGCGGGTCGTACAGAGACTGCGTTGTCAGCAGGTCTGGCTGCGGCCTGTGCACGTGTGACTGCCATTACCCTGACTGTAGGTTGTATTGACAGAGTCTTGATTAACCAGGAGGGGTCGAAGGACCATAGAGGACCTTCGTCGGCTCCTTCTTTGGCTAAGGAATCTGCAATGTCATTGTAGTACTTGTCATCGCCTGGGACTCTAGAATGTCCTGGAACTTTCTTCCAGTAGATCTGTAAGTCGTGTGATGTCACCAAGTGATCACACGCTATGAAAAGCTCTTTGTGTTTGACCACTTTTCTGTCGCTTGTTAGGAAACCGTTCTGTTTCCACACAGCGAGGTGACAAGCGAAACTCAAACGAGCATAGTTAGAGTCAGTGCAGATGACTAGCGTCTTGATGGAACGCTCTACTACCATCTGGAGAGCTATTAGGATTCCTGCAATCTCAGCGTACTGAGAAGTCTGAGATCCTAATTTGTAGCTGAAAGTTATCTGCTCTTGGTCTTGGAGGAGAACTCCTCCAACACCTGCTCTGCAGATTTTGTCGCGGAGGAATGAAGATCCATCCACGTACAATGTTGTCATATCTTTGCAGATATTGTCATCAAAGAAGTGGTGATTCGGGTCTTCAGTTACTGGGGTTTTTACCTCAACCGGCGGCTGGGTGGCTGGTACATCTTGTGTACACTTCTGGCAGATTGCCAAGTCCGTCCCCAGATGAGACTTCTTGTTTTGACCATAACGTATGTCTAGGTTAAAACTTTGAAGCGCCATGAGCCACGTTGCAACACGTGAGTTTGTCACCACACCATCTCTGATGCGTTCACTGTTAAGAAAAGTCACTGGCTGGTGTTGTGTTTCCACAATGATTTTCTGTCCACCAATGTAGCTGGAGAAATGTTTAACTGCCCACACTGTGGTCAGTAAAGCTTTCTCACAGTCTGAGAATCTCAACTCGGGGCCTGCCATCGTTTTGCTGGCATAGGCTACTACACGTTTGTCTCTGTCGTGTATCTGGTACAGACCTGCACTTATGCAATGAGCTGAGAAGCCCACTTCCAAGTAAAACTCTTTGTTGTAGTCTGGGTAGACTAAACAAGGGGCTGACTTGATCCTGTTTATAAGAGCGTCCATTGCCTGTTGCTGTTTGTCAGTCCAAACAAATGGTACGTCTTTTTTAAGGAGTTCAGTCAGTGGTTTCGCAAGGTCCGCATAGTTTTCGATGAATTGGTTCGAGTAGTTACACACGCCCAGAAAACTTTGTAGTTCTTTGAGATTGGTGGGGACTTTGAGATTGTCGAGGCCTTGGGTGCGAGTCAGCTGTGGTTGTACTCCGTCTGGACCTACAAGTAGGCCAACGTAGTCCACTTTGGTTCTGCACCATTGGCATTTTGACAGTGATATCTTAGCACCAGCAGTTGTTAGTTGATTCAGAACGTGGTCGATCTCAGCCAAATGTGAGTCCAGTGTTGGCTGCCTCAAAAGGACATCGTCCACGTAGATCAGTGTCCCACGCTCATGGGCGTCTGGACATGCTTTGTTCAAGAAGATGTTGAACTCTGCAGGTGAGTTAGCGTAGCCAAAGGGACACCTGTTAAAGGTGTATTGACGGCCACCAAAAGTGAAAGCTAGTTTGTACTGATCCTCGGCGCGCACAGGGATGGTCCAAAAACCAGAGGCGACGTCGAGGGTCGAGAAGTACTTACCATTGGTGACCTTGGGCAGTTCCTGTTGGAGCTGCGTCATAGGCCATCTGGATAAGGGAACTTGTTTGTTTAGCTTTCTGTAGTCTATAGTGAGTCTCCACTTACCATTTGGTTTTAACACCGGCCATAAAGGCGCAGAGTAAGTGCTGTTACAGTATCGGATGATACCTTTTTCTAACAGGTCATTAATGATTTCTCTGATAGGTTGATGTGCTGCCAGAGGAATCTTGTACTGTCTGACAAATGCAGGGGGAGCATTAGGCGGGGTTGGGATGCTCACTGTGTGGAGCGTGGTCAACCCACAATCCATCGAGTCAGTCGAGAATGATTTCTCATATTTTAGAAGAACTTTGCGAAGTTTGTCCCTTTCTTCATCAGTTTTCAGGGCGTCGGCTTGGGCGACCACCTGGTCAATCTGTGAAGCAACTGAGAGGGGTTCTTGTTCTTTGGGGAGCTCCAGTGAGTCCCCTTCAGTGTCGTAAAACCTGTCAACAGGTAGTGCACTGTAAGTTTGGGGGCATAGACTGTCTCCTTTGTTGAAACCGAACCTGCGGACAGTGTCCTGGTCGGACTCAGTGGGGGAGAAAAGAGCTATGGCCTGTGTTGGTTTCGTGAACAAGACTTGCCCCGTGTGTTGATTTGGGATCAAGTTTTCTGGGAGTCCTCCCAGAAATGGAATGCTTAGCTCAAAATCATGAAAATCAGTAGAGATCAACCATCCTAACTGTGTGTTTTTTGGGATCAGTACCTCTTCTGTGCTTGTGTTGCACACAGCAACAGTCGTGGTTCTGCAGTCGAGGGTCACGTGGCATGTGGCCTCTATGGACAGTCCCAATTTGAAAAACATAGGAGATGGTTGAAAGTATGCCTGTTTTGTGCTAATAGCTTGTCCTTTCATGATGTGACACATCACTGGCTTGTTCATAACCTGAGGTGGTACCGCAGTGTTATGGCTGTTAGCAATCTGGCAGACCTCTGGTATGGTCTGTCCAGCCATAAGGTTCTCTGTGGTTAGCACAGGAGACTCCTTTGTGGCTGTGTCTAGTGACCACAGTACATTGTTGTTGATGTCCACTCGGACACCTAATCTTACCAAAATGTCGGAGCCTATGTAGGTTGCATGTGGTAAGTTCGGGACCACGAGGAATGGGTGATCCAGTTCTCGTTGGTTCCAGATTAGTTTCAGGTCAATGATCCCTTTTGCGGTCATTACCTGTTTATCGTTGGGGTCTAACGAAAAGCGGAAAGCCTTTTTGTTCATTTCTAGACCCAACTGTTTTTTAACCAAGGTTCCATAGAAAGCTTGGCTGATCGCTGATTTCTCCGTCCAAGGAGACAGAACAGCATCATCGGTGTGGGATCCTTGGATCTCAACACCTTTGACTACCTGTGGTAGGTAGTGTTCAGTGAGTGCCGACTGTTTCAGCTCGCAGAGGAGGCTCTCTCGTTGGGCCTTTTCTGCCTCACCTGTTGCTGAAGGTTCACTTACCGGGATTGTGCTCTCGTTGGAGGATCCCTTTGTGCCTTCCGCGGTACCTGCTGTTAGACAGTCAGTGTCACCTTGTGTAGGCATATCGATTGGCAGTGGTTGGCTCACTCTGGTCCACATTGTCTGATCGCCATAATCTATAATCGCGTCGAAGCGGTTTATAAAGTCTTGGCCGACCAAAAATGGGAATGAGTCAACGGCGGACACGTGTACCGGGTGGTATAGCGTCATTTCACCAATCTGCATGTGAACCATAGCTATAGCTGTTAGGGTTGTTCTCGTTTCTGAGAGTCCCTGCAATACTACAGCACATTCTTTGAGGGGTATTTCCCTGTCAACACCGCTAGCGGCTATCCGTAGCTCCTTCAACAGTGTGGGAGACATAATGGTTATGTCAGCCCCACCATCCAGGAGGGCCTCTTCTGTGAGGACCCCTTCTAAAGTGATTGACAGGTAAGCCTTCTTAGCGGGCCCCTTCCTGATAATGTTACACAGGAACCTATCAGGTTTTTTCCGACGTTTGTTACGTCTACCATTGTCTGTGTGATTTTCATTCACCTGTACTGGTAGTGCAGTCACACATGGGTCTGAGTGATCGGTCTGTGACGAGTCATTGTCTTTGGTGAGTGAGCTTTCCCCCCCTTTTTCTGATGAGGGGCTCTCGGACTCTGTAACAATGATGTCATGGTTACAATCAACGTCTTGTTGACTGTCTGTACCCTGATTGTCAGCATCCTGACCATCAGTATCTTGGTGACTGTCAGCAATTGTGGCATTGCTGTTATTTGTGTGTTCTGAGTCACTATCAATGATAGTGCTACACATTACTCCAGGTTTGTTTTCCTTGTTTGTTTTTTTCAAACTTTCTAACAACCGACGTATGTTCTCCATCTCTTCTGAGGACAGAGGTTTAGGGCCTTTTTTCTGGAACTTCTGTGGGTTTTTCCTCGCCCCAGACTGTTCAGTTTGAGGTGCAGGAGCTGGCGCATTGCTCGGGGGTCCCCTCTGGGACCACCCTCTTTCATATGAGTCTCCTTGGGACCCATATTTCTTTTTCTTTTGGAATGCCCCCCTTTTTTGATGATGGGGTTCTTCCTCTTGATGCGGCCTGTACCACTTAGGGTCTCTGGACCCCTTTTGGTCTTTGTTCCAGCGGACACCTTCATTTTGCGGTCTGTCAGGTTGGAAATTTTGTTTATTCTCGCCTTCCTTAAAAGAGTGAGCTGGCGCTCTTGCTCCTTCAAGGTCTAGCGTTTGGTATTTGACCTTTTCACCTGGATACACCTCTACTGGTTTCTTGTGTCGCTTGTATGTTTCAAAAACACGTATAGCGCACTCCTTTAATTCACGCATGGTTTTTTCTCTGTAGTCGGCCATGAGGTTGGCCGTTGAACCAATCTCTGAATATAGATTGTTCATAAAAAGAAACTTAAAATCACGTTCATCCTCCATCCCTGGCTCATTCCGATCGCCAAAAAAGGCTTCGAAAAGTCTGTCATAATATGGGATTGGATGTTCATTCTGCCCCTGAGTGATTTTCAATGCGGCTTGGTAGCCAACGTCTCCCATGCGAGGAGCATATTCTTGCAGTAGAGTTTCGCAGAAAAGTTTGTAATCCTTCAAAATTGCGACTGGTTGACGCGCAATGAAGTGCTGCACTTTCCTGTTTGTGGTGAGTTTGATCAAACTGATTTTATCGTCAACCGTAGCGTTCGGATAGCATGCCAGTTTAAACTCAATGTCTTTCAGATAGGTATCGGTTTCAGTCGAACCATATTGCCCTGGCTCAAAACGTTGAACGAACTGGGAAATTTTATGGAGTCGTTCTATTGGGACAGCGAATTGAGAGCCATTAATAGTGATATACCCACCCATCTGCGCACCAGGTACACCTGTAGACATGGGGTACGTAGGTACCTGCCATTGGGTTGTCCCAGCAAATGTCTGTTGAGGTGGAGGTGGTGGCGGAGGGAGTAGTGCATCGGGCATGGGCGGGGGCGGTGGAGGAGGGAGTGGGTCATCAGGTATGGGAGGGGGCGGCGGAGGC
>JBBPBX010062715.1:0-20743 GCA_038048925.1 Garcialebias charrua
GTATTACCATGTACTATTCATAATACTGTCCAATGATGTTATTGCTTTCATTATATATGCAGATGTTGTTTGTTGTTGTGGTGTTATCTTTTTTCTTTACACAGGTCCAGAGGCAGACTTCAATGATGTTGATTTGTGTTCTCTCTATACCTCTCTCTCTCCTCTACTCCTTTCTCCTTGTTTCCTTTTTAACCCATCTCCCACTTTTTTCCCTTTCTTTTCTTCTTTGTTTGACGTCCCTGTGTCCATTACATCTGAAATAAACCCAAAGCAAATTCTAATACAGTTTATTTATATATTAAGAAGTGGAGCATTATGGCCAGCGGTACTGCTCCACTTGTGTCAGTAAATCTGTTAGGCCTCACCTTGACACTCAACAAAAATCTGGAGTTCTACAATGTCAGACAGGACATTAAAGGAAAAAATCATGCAAGTAGCAATCAGCCATTTGCTGTTAAACACATTGACAGAGCTCAAAGGTGAAGCCCACATGTCTTTTAAAAGGCTACAGTCCAATGTGTCACTCCAAAATGTAGTTTTGATTAAATTTGCAGTTTGACTTTCCGTCTTGCAGGAGATTCCACAGAGCTCCAGTGGCACAATCGGTTAGCGCACGGTACTTATAAGACAGTGACATGTTGAGCAATGCCGAGGTTGTGAGTTCGAGCCTCACCTGGAGCAGCTGTTTTGATCTCCATATATTATGCCCTGGACAGGTGACAAGTTCATCGCAGGAAGACACAGAAGCAAACACTTCAAACCATAGTTGAAGCCTAAAATGCATGTTTGTGGTCAATGGGAGGAAACTGGGCTACTTGGAGAACACCCAAAGTGTTGAGGTAGAACATGTAACCTCTACGAAGTTTGGGACACATGAAACTTTCCGGCTGTGATTTCCATGTTGTGCAACCCATTCAGAAATTCTATAATCCTTTTAAAAAACTGCCCTGGCTGTAATGGGCCTCTTTTTGGGGGTGGTATGACCTCGTGGCTGAAGTCTATGTGTCCATGGCCAGATCTGAACCGGCGTGACCTGTGAGCTCATCAGTGTGGCCTGTTGGGGCTTCTGTATGTTGACTGCTGGAGGTCGTCTGGGACTCTCCTCTGCTTCTCTCTGGGGATGGCGTGGGGCAGTGCATTTGTCCATGTTAGGGGATTCCTGGGGTTCTTAGCTTTGGGGGCCGCTGGATGTCTGTTGCTCCGGTCTTGCCTGTGTGGTCATCGTATCCTGGTGGGACAGATCTGTGATCCCCACACCCACTATTGAACATTCTTATGGAGAAACCTTACAGCACCAAGCATGCTCACACAGGTGTTTGGATTCAGATGTTTATCAGATACACACACTTGGGTTGTGGTGGCTACTAAATACATCTTGTATTACTATGTACTCTTTATAATACTGTCCAATGATGTTATTGGTTTCATTATATATGCAGATGTTGTTTGTTGTTGTGGTGTTATCTTTTTTCTTTACACAGGTCCAGAGGCAGACGTCAATGATGTTGATTTGTGTTCTCTCTATACCTCTCTCTCTCTCCTCTACTCCTTTCTCCTCGTTTCCTTTTTAACACATCTCCCACTTTTTTGCCTTTCTTTTCTTTTTTGTTTGACGTCCCTGTGTCCATTACATCCGAAATAAACCCAAAGCAAATTCTAATAAAGTTTATTTATATATCAAGTGGAGCATTATGGCCAGCGGTACTGCTCCACTTGTGTCAGTAAATCTGTTGGGCCTCACCTTGACACTCAACAAAAATTCTGAGTGCTACAATGCCAGACAGGACATTAAAGGAAAAAAATCATACAAGTAGCAATCAGCCATTTGCTACTAAACACTTTGACAGAGCTCAAAGGCAAAGCCCACATGTCTTTTAAAAGGCTACAGTCCAATGTGTCACTCCAAAATGTAGTTTTGATTAAATCTGCACTTTGACTTTCAGTCTTGCAGTAGATTCCACAGAGCTCCAGTGGCACAATCGGTTAGCGCGCGGTACTTATAAGACAGTGACATGTTGAGCAATGCCGAGGTTGTGAGTTCGAGCCTCACCTGGAGCAGCTGTTTTGTTCTCTATATATTATGCCCTGGACAGGTGACAAGTCCATCGCAGGAAGACACAGAAGCAAACACTTCAAACCATAGTTGAAGCCTAAAATGCATGTTTGTGATCAATGGGAGGAAACTGGGCTACTTGGAGAAAACCCAAAGTGTTGAGGTAGAACATGAAACCTCTACGCAGTTTGGGACACCTGAAACTTTCGGGCTGTGATTTCCATGTTGTGCATCCCATTCAGAAAATCTATAATCCTTTAAAAAAAGCAGCCCTGGCTCTATTGGGCCTCTTTTTGGGGGTGTTATGACCTCGTGGCTGAGGTCTATGGGTCCATGGCCCGATCTGAACCGGCGTGACCTGTGAGCTCATCAGTGCGGCCTGTTGGGGCTTCTGTATGTTGACTGCTGGGGGGTCGTCTGGGACTCTCCTCTGCATCTCTCTGGGGATGGCGTGGGGTAGTGCATTTGTCCATGTTAGGGGATTCCCGGGGTTCTGGGCTTTGGGGGCCGCTGGATGTCTGTTGCTCCAGTTTTGCCTGTGTCGTCATCGTATCCTGGTTGGACAGATCTGTGATCCCCACACCCACTATTGAACATTCTTATGGAGAAAACTTACAGCACCAAGCATGCTCACACAGGTGTTTAGATTCAGATGTTTATCAGATACACACACTTGGGTTGTGGTGGCTACTAAATACATCTTGTATTACCATGAACTTTTTATAATACAGTTCAATGATGTTATTGCTTTCATTATATATGCAGATGTTGTTTGTTGTTGTGGTGTTATCTTTTTTCTTTACACAGGTCCAGAGGCAGACTTCAATGATGTTGATTTGTGTTCTCTCTATACCTCTCTCTCTCCTCTACTCCTTTCTCCTCTACTCCTTTTTAACCCATCTCCCACTTTTTTGCCTTTCTTTTCTTCTTTGTTTGACGTCCCTGTGTCCATTACATCCGAAATAGGCCCAAAGCAAATTCTAATAAAGTTTATTTATATATCAAGTGGAGTATGATGGCCAGCGGTACTGCTCCACTTGTGTCAGTAAATCTGTTGGGCCTCACCTTGACACTCAACAAAAATTCTGAGTGCTACAATGCCAGACAGGACATTAAAGGAAAAAATCATACAAGTAGCAGTCATCCATTTGCTGTTAAACACATTGACAGAGCTCAAAGGTGAAGCCCACATGTCTTTTAAAAGGCTACAGTCCAATGTGTCACTCCAAAATGTAGTTTTGATTAAATCTGCAGTCTGATTTTCAGTCTTGCAGGAAATTCCACAAAGCTCCAGTGGCACAATCGGTTAGCGCGCGGTACTTATAAGACAGTGACATGTTGAGCAATGCCAAGGTTGTGAGTTCTAGCCTCACCTGGAGCAGCTGTTTTGTTCTCTATATATTATGCGCTGGACAGGTGACAAGTCCATCGCAGGAAGACACAAAAGCAAACACTTCAAACCATAGTTGAAGCCTAAAATGCATGTTTGTGGTCAATGGGAGGAAACTGGGCTACTTGGAGAACACCCAAAGTGTTGAGGTAGAACATGAAACCTCTACGCAGTTTGGGACACCTGAAACTTTCCGGCTGTGATTTCCATGTTGTGCATCCCAATCAGAAAATCTATAATCCTTTAAAAAAACTGCCCTGGCTATAATGGGCCTCTTTTTGGGGGTGGTATGACCTCGTGGCTGAGGTCTATGTGTCCATGGCCGGATCTGAACCGGCGTGACCTGTGAGCTCATCAGTGCGGCCTGTTGGGGCTTCTGTATGTTGACTGCTGGAGGGTTGTCTGGGACTCTCCTCTGCTTCTCTCTGGGGATGGCGTGGGGCAGTGCATTTGTCCATGTTAGGGGATTCCTGGGGTTCTTAGCTTTGGGGGCCGCTGGATGTCTGTTGCTCCGGTCTTGCCTGTGTCGTCATCGTATCCTGGTGGGACAGATCTGTGATCCCCACACCCACTATTGAACATTCTTATGGACAGTGGTGGGCAACGCTAATCAAAAAATTTGTTCCACAATTTCTAAAACGCTTATTAATTTTTTAGGTCCACAATTTCAAAAGCACAAATGTCTTATGAAAATTAGGGGAAGCTAACTTTGCACTAAAACCATAGATATACGGTAGGATCTGATGTCGTATGTCCGTATCCTTCACATATACTTGTACTTATATTTCCGGATATTCCCGGAAATGGACCGCAATGATCCTTAAAAAATCCCAAAATCCCAAAATCCGGATACTTATCTTTGTCAAGCCCTTGACGAATAACAGCCACATTTATTTTGGATCTGCCGAAGATAAGTATCCGGATTTTGGGTTTTTTTAAGGATCATTGCGGTCCATTTCCGGGAATATCCGAACACAGATCCTTCCGTATATCTATGGTTTTAGTGCAGTGTATAGCTGGCAGCGTTATGCAATATTTGCACTACACTGCCAACTGAAAAGTAACTAAAATGATCCTAAAAGGATGAAATTACAAAAATCAAAGGATTTATTTAATACTTTACGTACATATATTCTATTCGGCCACGAAATTAATAAAAAAGAGAATGATCTTTTAATCCCTAAGACCACTTTTAAATCTCAAATACATGGGCGTTTCGCCACCGCATTTATACATAAAAGTAACAAAAATACATAAAACTAACGACTCACCGTCGAGTGGTCGACACAAAACACACACTAAAATCCTCCGGCCGCGTTAATTTGGCTTGAAACAGCGGGGTTCTCTGCGGATTTATCCAAGAAACCCAGCACAACCAGCTAGCCACAGAATTAGCCCCCGAGTTCACCTCTGACCCGGAAGATGTCAAGATGGAATAGTCCATTTTTAGTAGGGGGATACAGAAATCGACTGGTTTTTGTATTGCGTTTTTAATGATCGTTTTCATCGTAACTATAATTATTTTTATGTTAAATGTACATTAACAAGCATGAGCAATGTTAGTGATGTAGGTGACTGGCCGGGGCGGGGCCCCTGCTAAAATGGGGCCCCAAGCAACGGCATCATTTGCCTACATGGTAGATCCGTGTCTGTTCTCCCCTCTGCTCCCCCTCCAACCCTCCCTCCTCTCTGCTCTTTATGGTGAGGGAGGGGAAAAAGGCAAAACAAGCAGCTATGGAGCCAGCATAAGAGCCTCTAAATAAGTTTATTCGTTTTTACTGATAGATAATTTGTTATTAGCGGTACTGCATCTTAAATAAAAATAGCACAAATCCGCTTATGAATTAAAAAAGTTAGTTACTCCGCTGTTACGCTGACAAAAACGTTAGGTCCGCTGTAAGCGGATTAGCGCATTAGCGGTCCCCAGCGTTCATTTGCCCACCTTTGCTTATGGAGAAACCTTACAGCACCAAGCATGCTCACACAGGTGTTTAGATTCAGATGTTTATCAGATACACACACTTGGGTTGTGGTGGCTACTAAATACATCTTGTATTACCATGTACTATTCATAATACTGTCCAATGATGTTATTGCTTTCATTATATATGCAGATGTTGTTTGTTGTTGTGGTGTTATCTTTTTTCTTTACACAGGTCCAGAGGCAGACTTCAATGATGTTGATTTGTGTTCTCTCTATACCTCTCTCTCTCCTCTACTCCTTTCTCCTTGTTTCCTTTTTAACCCATCTCCCACTTTTTTCCCTTTCTTTTCTTCTTTGTTTGACGTCCCTGTGTCCATTACATCTGAAATAAACCCAAAGCAAATTCTAATACAGTTTATTTATATATTAAGAAGTGGAGCATTATGGCCAGCGGTACTGCTCCACTTGTGTCAGTAAATCTGTTAGGCCTCACCTTGACACTCAACAAAAATCTGGAGTTCTACAATGTCAGACAGGACATTAAAGGAAAAAATCATGCAAGTAGCAATCAGCCATTTGCTGTTAAACACATTGACAGAGCTCAAAGGTGAAGCCCACATGTCTTTTAAAAGGCTACAGTCCAATGTGTCACTCCAAAATGTAGTTTTGATTAAATTTGCAGTTTGACTTTCCGTCTTGCAGGAGATTCCACAGAGCTCCAGTGGCACAATCGGTTAGCGCGCGGTACTTATAAGACAGTGACATGTTGAGCAATGCCGAGGTTGTGAGTTCGAGCCTCACCTGGAGCAGCTGTTTTGTTCTCCATATATTATGCCCTGGACAGGTGACAAGTTCATCGCAGGAAGACACAGAAGCAAACACTTCAAACCATAGTTGAAGCCTAAAATGCATGTTTGTGGTCAATGGGAGGAAACTGGGCTACTTGGAGAACACCCAAAGTGTTGAGGTAGAACATGAAACCTCTACGCAGTTTGGGACACATGAAACTTTCCGGCTGTGATTTCCATGTTGTGCACCCATTCAGAAAATCTATAATCCTTTAAAAAAACTGCCCTGGCTCTAATGGGCCTCTTTTTGGGGGTGGTATGACCTCGTGGCTGAAGTCTATGTGTCCATGGCCAGATCTGAACCAGCGTGACCTGTGAGCTCATCAGTGCGGCCTGTTGGGGCTTCTGTATGTTGACTGCTGGAGGTCGTCTGGGACTCTCCTCTGCTTCTCTCTGGGGATGGCGTGGGGCAGTGCATTTGTCCATGTTAGGGGATTCCTGGGGTTCTTAGCTTTGGGGGCCGCTGAATGTCTGTTGCTCCGGTCTTGCCTGTGTCGTCATCGTATCCTGGTGGGACAGATCTGTGATCCCCACACCCACTATTGAACATTCTTATGGAGAAACCTTACAGCACCAAGCATGCTCACACAGGTGTTTAGATTCAGATGTTTATCAGATACACACACCTGGGTTGTGGTGGCTACTAAATACATCTTGTATTACCATGTACTCTTTATAATACTGTCCAATGAT
Organism: Garcialebias charrua; assembly: GCA_038048925.1. Classification (NCBI taxonomy): domain Eukaryota; kingdom Metazoa; phylum Chordata; class Actinopteri; order Cyprinodontiformes; family Rivulidae; genus Garcialebias; species Garcialebias charrua. Next base: position 6,909 of record JBBPBX010062715.1, read on the forward strand.
GTTATTGCTTTATATGCAGATGTTGTTTGTTGTTGTGGTGTTATCTTTTTTCTTTACACAGGTCCAGAGGCAGACGTCAATGATGTTGATTTGTGATCTCTCTATACCTCTCTCTCCTCTTCTCCTTTCTCCTCGTTTCCTTTTTAACACATCTCCCACTTTTTCGCCTTTCTTTTCTTCTTTGTTTGACGTCCCTGTGTCCATTACATCCGAAATAAACCCAAAGCAAATTCTAATAAAGTTTATTTATATATCAAGTGGAGCATTATGGCCAGCGGTACTGCTCCACTTGTGTCAGTAAATCTGTTGGGCCTCACCTTGACACTCAACAAAAATTCTGAGTGCTACAATGCCAGACAGGACATTAAAGGAAAAAAATCATACAAGTAGCAATCAGCCATTTGCTACTAAACACTTTGACAGAGCTCAAAGGCAAAGCCCACATGTCTTTTAAAAGGCTACAGTCCAATGTGTCACTCCAAAATGTAGTTTTGATTAAATCTGCACTTTGACTTTCAGTCTTGCAGTAGATTCCACAGAGCTCCAGTGGCACAATCGGTTAGCGCGCGGTACTTATAAGACAGTGACATGTTGAGCAATGCCGAGGTTGTGAGTTCGAGCCTCACCTGGAGCAGCTGTTTTGTTCTTGCCCTGGACAGGTGACAAGTCCATCGCAGGAAGACACAGAAGCAAACACTTCAAACCATAGTTGAAGCCTAAAATGCATGTTTGTGATCAATGGGAGGAAACTGGGCTACTTGGAGAAAACCCAAAGTGTTGAGGTAGAACATGAAACCTCTACGCAGTTTGGGACACCTGAAACTTTCGGGCTGTGATTTCCATGTTGTGCATCCCATTCAGAAAATCTATAATCCTTTAAAAAAAGCAGCCCTGGCTCTATTGGGCCTCTTTTTGGGGGTGTTATGACCTCGTGGCTGAGGTCTATGGGTCCATGGCCCGATCTGAACCGGCGTGACCTGTGAGCTCATCAGTGCGGCCTGTTGGGGCTTCTGTATGTTGACTGCTGGGGGGTCGTCTGGGACTCTCCTCTGCATCTCTCTGGGGATGGCGTGGGGCAGTGCATTTGTCCATGTTAGGGGATTCCCGGGGTTCTTAGCTTTGGGGGCCGCTGGATGTCTGTTGCTCCAGTTTTGCCTGTGTCGTCATCGTATCCTGGTTGGACAGATCTGTGATCCCCACACCCACTATTGAACATTCTTATGGAGAAAACTTACAGCACCAAGCATGCTCACACAGGTGTTTAGATTCAGATGTTTATCAGATACACACACTTGGGTTGTGGTGGCTACTAAATACATCTTGTATTACCATGTACTCTTTATAATACTGTCCAATGATGTTATTGCTTTCATTATGCAGATGTTGTTGTGGTGTTATCTTTTTTCTTTACACAGGTCCAGAGGCAGACGTCAATGATGTTGATTTGTGTTCTCTCAATACCTCTCTCTCTCCTCTACTCCTTTCTCCTTGTTTCCTTTTTAACCCATCTCCTACTTTTTTCCCTTTCTTTTCTTCTTTGTTTGACGTCCCTGTGTCCATTACATCCGAAATAAACCCAAAGCAAATTCTAATACAGTTTATTTATATATGAAGCATACCTGTCAAGTTTTGGATTTAAAAATAAGGGAAATTTTCTGCCGGGTACGCCGAGCCATCCCACTAGCCCAGGGATCTGCAACCTTTATGATCAAAAGAGCCATTTCTGCCCCTTTGTTCACTAAATTAAACGTTTCCGGAGCCACAACACCTGCTACAACTGGGATTCTCAACTGGTGGCCCACAGACCACTTTAAGTTTGTTAGAGGACAATTTTCTGACCGGTAGTTTTCTGGCCATTGTAAAGCTGAAAATATCTAATGATTTGTTGATATTTTTACATTTTAAGACTAAAAAAGACCAGATTATCATAAAGAAGGAAAAATAATGTGATCTTTCCCTATTAAAAAATTAAATAATGAACTATGCCGGTCTAGGTAAATTATTTTAATTGTGGAAAAATTAAATATCCTACTTCAAATAAATAAAGTTAACTTATGTTTTACTCCTTCTATTAGTATTTACACATTTGCAAAGGAAATGACAGGAAAAACTGCTAAAACTAGCCCTTTTTGTTGTTATAAGAACAAATAAAATTCAGTTTAAAGTTAGTTTTGATCAAAGCTTGGAAGAGCCGCTGCTGAGGGACCAAAGAGCCGCATGTGGCTCCAGAGCCGCAGGTTGCAGACCCCTGCACTAGCCCAACCAAAGTCCAGGACCCCTTACATTTTAAGACAGGTTTACAAGAAATCTAAAATAACTACCTATCAGCCTCTTTCAAACCAGTTATGTGATCACAATCTGATAGGCCTACCTTTGTGCTTGACGGATTTTTCATGCTGACGGACATCGTTCCTTCCCCCATGTGAGACACTAAAGTTGCAGTTACAAATCTTAAAAAACGCACAATTGTGCCCCACCCTACTCTTCTTTAGGAAAGTAAATTCGCTGTCCCATTTTTCAAGATATTTACACAAAGTCTTAACTGTTTTGGCAGGACGCCTTCTCTCTCGTTATCGATCTCTGTGTTTTTCCGGGTTTGTTGAACAAACTTTGTTCCCGCTGCCAACTAACATCGCGAGAACTGCCACCGAGGCTACTGTAGGTGGCAGTTCTCGCGAGGTTAGTGACAGAGGCACTGGAATGTTTTTTTTTATTTTTATAATATTATAATACGGGAGATTTCCGGGAAAATAATAATTCGAGATAACGACGGGAAAGAGGGGTAAAATACGGTAGTTTCCAGGCCACAACGGGAGACTTGACAGATATGATATGAAGTGGAGCATTATGGCCAGCGGTACTGCTCCACTTGTGTCAGTAAATCTGTTGGGCCTCACCTTGACACTCAACAAAAATTCGGAGTGCTACGATGCCAGACAGGACATTAAAGGAAAAAATCATACAAGTAGCAATCAGCCATTTGCTGTTAAACACATTGACAGAGCTCAAAGGTGAAGCCCACATGTCTTTTAAAAGGCTACAGTCCAATGTGTCTCTCCAAAATATAGTTTTGATTAAATCTGCAGTTTTACTTTCAGTCTTGCAGGAGATTCCACAGAGCACCAGTGGCACAATCGGTTAGCGCGCGGTACTTATAAGACAGTGACATGTTGAGCAATGCTGAGGTTGTGAGTTCGAGCCTCACCTGGAACAGCTGTTTTGTTCTCTATATATTATGCCCTGGACAGGTGACAAGTCCATCGCAGGAAGACACAGAAGCAAACACTTCAAACCATAGTTGAAGCCTAAAATGCATGTTTGTGTTCAATGGGAGGAAACTGGGCTACTTGGAGAAAACCCAAAGTGTTGAGGTAGAACTTGAAACCTCTACGCAGTTTGGGACACATGAAACTTTCCGGCTGTGATTTCCATGTTACTCATTCAGAAAATCTATAATCCTTTAAAAAAACTGCCCTGGCTCTAATTGGCCTCTTTTCGGGGGTGGTATGATCTCGTGGCTGAAGTCTATGTGTCCATGGCCAGATCTGAACCGGCGTGACCTGTGAGCTCATCAGTGCGGCCTGTTGGGGCTTCTGTATGTTGACTGCTGGGGGGTCGTCTGGGACTCTCCTCTGCTTCTCTCTGGGGATGGCGTGGGGCAGTGCATTTGTCCATGTTAGGGGATTCCCGGGGTTCTTAGCTTTGGGGGCCGCTGGATGTCTGTTGCTCCAGTTTTGCCTGTGTCGTCATCGTATCCTGGTGGGACAGATCTGTGATCCCCACACCCACTATTGAACATTCTTATGGAGAAACCTTACAGCACCAAGCATGCTCACACAGGTGTTTGGATTCAGATGTTTATCAGATACACACACTTGGGTTGTGGTGGCTACTAAATACATCTTGTATTACTATGTACTCTTTATAATACTGTCCAATGATGTTATTGGTTTCATTATATATGCAGATGTTGTTTGTTGTTGTGGTGTTATCTTTTTTCTTTACACAGGTCCAGAGGCAGACGTCAATGATGTTGATTTGTGTTCTCTCTATACCTCTCTCTCTCTCCTCTACTCCTTTCTCCTCGTTTCCTTTTTAACACATCTCCCACTTTTTTGCCTTTCTTTTCTTTTTTGTTTGACGTCCCTGTGTCCATTACATCCGAAATAAACCCAAAGCAAATTCTAATAAAGTTTATTTATATATCAAGTGGAGCATTATGGCCAGCGGTACTGCTCCACTTGTGTCAGTAAATCTGTTGGGCCTCACCTTGACACTCAACAAAAATTCTGAGTGCTACAATGCCAGACAGGACATTAAAGGAAAAAAATCATACAAGTAGCAATCAGCCATTTGCTACTAAACACTTTGACAGAGCTCAAAGGCAAAGCCCACATGTCTTTTAAAAGGCTACAGTCCAATGTGTCACTCCAAAATGTAGTTTTGATTAAATCTGCACTTTGACTTTCAGTCTTGCAGTAGATTCCACAGAGCTCCAGTGGCACAATCGGTTAGCGCGCGGTACTTATAAGACAGTGACATGTTGAGCAATGCCGAGGTTGTGAGTTCGAGCCTCACCTGGAGCAGCTGTTTTGTTCTCTATATATTATGCCCTGGACAGGTGACAAGTCCATCGCAGGAAGACACAGAAGCAAACACTTCAAACCATAGTTGAAGCCTAAAATGCATGTTTGTGATCAATGGGAGGAAACTGGGCTACTTGGAGAAAACCCAAAGTGTTGAGGTAGAACATGAAACCTCTACGCAGTTTGGGACACCTGAAACTTTCGGGCTGTGATTTCCATGTTGTGCATCCCATTCAGAAAATCTATAATCCTTTAAAAAAAGCAGCCCTGGCTCTATTGGGCCTCTTTTTGGGGGTGTTATGACCTCGTGGCTGAGGTCTATGGGTCCATGGCCCGATCTGAACCGGCGTGACCTGTGAGCTCATCAGTGCGGCCTGTTGGGGCTTCTGTATGTTGACTGCTGGGGGGTCGTCTGGGACTCTCCTCTGCATCTCTCTGGGGATGGCGTGGGGTAGTGCATTTGTCCATGTTAGGGGATTCCCGGGGTTCTGGGCTTTGGGGGCCGCTGGATGTCTGTTGCTCCAGTTTTGCCTGTGTCGTCATCGTATCCTGGTTGGACAGATCTGTGATCCCCACACCCACTATTGAACATTCTTATGGAGAAACCTTACAGCACCAAGCATGCTCACACAGGTGTTTAGATTCAGATGTTTATCAGATACACACACTTGGGTTGTGGTGGCTACTAAATACATCTTGTATTACCATGAACTTTTTATAATAAATAAAACTATTGAGAATGAACTTTCTGGTTTTTATAATACAGTTCAATGATGTTATTGCTTTCATTATATATGCAGATGTTGTTTGTTGTTGTGGTGTTATCTTTTTTCTTTACACAGGTCCAGAGGCAGACTTCAATGATGTTGATTTGTGTTCTCTCTATACCTCTCTCTCTCCTCTACTCCTTTCTCCTCTACTCCTTTTTAACCCATCTCCCACTTTTTTGCCTTTCTTTTCTTCTTTGTTTGACGTCCCTGTGTCCATTACATCCGAAATAGGCCCAAAGCAAATTCTAATAAAGTTTATTTATATATCAAGTGGAGTATGATGGCCAGCGGTACTGCTCCACTTGTGTCAGTAAATCTGTTGGGCCTCACCTTGACACTCAACAAAAATTCTGAGTGCTACAATGCCAGACAGGACATTAAAGGAAAAAATCATACAAGTAGCAGTCATCCATTTGCTGTTAAACACATTGACAGAGCTCAAAGGTGAAGCCCACATGTCTTTTAAAAGGCTACAGTCCAATGTGTCACTCCAAAATGTAGTTTTGATTAAATCTGCAGTCTGATTTTCAGTCTTGCAGGAAATTCCACAAAGCTCCAGTGGCACAATCGGTTAGCGCGCGGTACTTATAAGACAGTGACATGTTGAGCAATGCCAAGGTTGTGAGTTCTAGCCTCACCTGGAGCAGCTGTTTTGTTCTCTATATATTATGCGCTGGACAGGTGACAAGTCCATCGCAGGAAGACACAAAAGCAAACACTTCAAACCATAGTTGAAGCCTAAAATGCATGTTTGTGGTCAATGGGAGGAAACTGGGCTACTTGGAGAACACCCAAAGTGTTGAGGTAGAACATGAAACCTCTACGCAGTTTGGGACACCTGAAACTTTCCGGCTGTGATTTCCATGTTGTGCATCCCAATCAGAAAATCTATAATCCTTTAAAAAAACTGCCCTGGCTATAATGGGCCTCTTTTTGGGGGTGGTATGACCTCGTGGCTGAGGTCTATGTGTCCATGGCCGGATCTGAACCGGCGTGACCTGTGAGCTCATCAGTGCGGCCTGTTGGGGCTTCTGTATGTTGACTGCTGGAGGGTTGTCTGGGACTCTCCTCTGCTTCTCTCTGGGGATGGCGTGGGGCAGTGCATTTGTCCATGTTAGGGGATTCCTGGGGTTCTTAGCTTTGGGGGCCGCTGGATGTCTGTTGCTCCGGTCTTGCCTGTGTCGTCATCGTATCCTGGTGGGACAGATCTGTGATCCCCACACCCACTATTGAACATTCTTATGGACAGTGGTGGGCAACGCTAATCAAAAAATTTGTTCCACAATTTCTAAAACGCTTATTAATTTTTTAGGTCCACAATTTCAAAAGCACAAATGTCTTATGAAAATTAGGGGAAGCTAACTTTGCACTAAAACCATAGATATACGGTAGGATCTGATGTCGTATGTCCGTATCCTTCACATATACTTGTACTTATATTTCCGGATATTCCCGGAAATGGACCGCAATGATCCTTAAAAAATCCCAAAATCCCAAAATCCGGATACTTATCTTTGTCAAGCCCTTGACGAATAACAGCCACATTTATTTTGGATCTGCCGAAGATAAGTATCCGGATTTTGGGGTTTTTTAAGGATCATTGCGGTCCATTTCCGGGAATATCCGAACACAGATCCTTCCGTATATCTATGGTTTTAGTGCAGTGTAGCTGGCAGCGTTATGCAATATTTGCACTACACTGCCAACTGAAAAGTAACTAAAATGATCCTAAAAGGATGAAATTACAAAAATCAAAGGATTTATTTAATACTTTACGTACATATATTCTATTCGGCCACGAAATTAATAAAAAAGAGAATGATCTTTTAATCCCTAAGACCACTTTTAAATCTCAAATACATGGGCGTTTCGCCACCGCATTTATACATAAAAGTAACAAAAATACATAAAACTAACGACTCACCGTCGAGTGGTCGACACAAAACACACACTAAAATCCTCCGGCCGCGTTAATTTGGCTTGAAACAGCGGGGTTCTCTGCGGATTTATCCAAGAAACCCAGCACAACCAGCTAGCCACAGAATTAGCCCCCGAGTTCACCTCTGACCCGGAAGATGTCAAGATGGAATAGTCCATTTTTAGTAGGGGGATACAGAAATCGACTGGTTTTTGTATTGCGTTTTTAATGATCGTTTTCATCGTAACTATAATTATTTTTATGTTAAATGTACATTAACAAGCATGAGCAATGTTAGTGATGTAGGTGACTGGCCGGGGCGGGGCCCCTGCTAAAATGGGGCCCCAAGCAACGGCATCATTTGCCTACATGGTAGATCCGTGTCTGTTCTCCCCTCTGCTCCCCCTCCAACCCTCCCTCCTCTCTGCTCTTTATGGTGAGGGAGGGGAAAAAGGCAAAACAAGCAGCTATGGAGCCAGCATAAGAGCCTCTAAATAAGTTTATTCGTTTTTACTGATAGATAATTTGTTATTAGCGGTACTGCATCTTAAATAAAAATAGCACAAATCCGCTTATGAATTAAAAAAGTTAGTTACTCCGCTGTTACGCTGACAAAAACGTTAGGTCCGCTGTAAGCGGATTAGCGCATTAGCGGTCCCCAGCGTTCATTTGCCCACCTTTGCTTATGGAGAAACCTTACAGCACCAAGCATGCTCACACAGGTGTTTAGATTCAGATGTTTATCAGATACACACACTTGGGTTGTGGTGGCTACTAAATACATCTTGTATTACCATGTACTATTCATAATACTGTCCAATGATGTTATTGCTTTCATTATATATGCAGATGTTGTTTGTTGTTGTGGTGTTATCTTTTTTCTTTACACAGGTCCAGAGGCAGACTTCAATGATGTTGATTTGTGTTCTCTCTATACCTCTCTCTCTCCTCTACTCCTTTCTCCTTGTTTCCTTTTTAACCCATCCCCCACTTTTTTCCCTTTCTTTTCTTCTTTGTTTGACGTCCCTGTGTCCATTACATCTGAAATAAACCCAAAGCAAATTCTAATACAGTTTATTTATATATTAAGAAGTGGAGCATTATGGCCAGCGGTACTGCTCCACTTGTGTCAGTAAATCTGTTAGGCCTCACCTTGACACTCAACAAAAATCTGGAGTTCTACAATGTCAGACAGGACATTAAAGGAAAAAATCATGCAAGTAGCAATCAGCCATTTGCTGTTAAACACATTGACAGAGCTCAAAGGTGAAGCCCACATGTCTTTTAAAAGGCTACAGTCCAATGTGTCACTCCAAAATGTAGTTTTGATTAAATTTGCAGTTTGACTTTCCGTCTTGCAGGAGATTCCACAGAGCTCCAGTGGCACAATCGGTTAGCGCGCGGTACTTATAAGACAGTGACATGTTGAGCAATGCTGAGGTTGTGAGTTCGAGCCTCACCTGGAACAGCTGTTTTGTTCTCTATATATTATGCCCTGGACAGGTGACAAGTCCATCGCAGGAAGACACAGAAGCAAACACTTCAAACCATAGTTGAAGCCTAAAATGCATGTTTGTGTTCAATGGGAGGAAACTGGGCTACTTGGAGAAAACCCAAAGTGTTGAGGTAGAACTTGAAACCTCTACGCAGTTTGGGACACATGAAACTTTCCGGCTGTGATTTCCATGTTACCCATTCAGAAAATCTATAATCCTTTAAAAAAACTGCCCTGGCTCTAATTGGCCTCTTTTCGGGGGTGGTATGATCTCGTGGCTGAAGTCTATGTGTCCATGGCCAGATCTGAACCGGCGTGACCTGTGAGCTCATCAGTGCGGCCTGTTGGGGCTTCTGTATGTTGACTGCTGGGGGGTCGTCTGGGACTCTCCTCTGCTTCTCTCTGGGGATGGCGTGGGGCAGTGCATTTGTCCATGTTAGGGGATTCCTGGGGTTCTTAGCTTTGGGGGCCGCTGGATGTCTGTTGCTCCGGTCTTGCCTGTGTGGTCATCGTATCCTGGTGGGACAGATCTGTGATCCCCACACCCACTATTGAACATTCTTATGGAGAAACCTTACAGCACCAAGCATGCTCACACAGGTGTTTGGATTCAGATGTTTATCAGATACACACACTTGGGTTGTGGTGGCTACTAAATACATCTTGTATTACTATGTACTCTTTATAATACTGTCCAATGATGTTATTGGTTTCATTATATATGCAGATGTTGTTTGTTGTTGTGGTGTTATCTTTTTTCTTTACACAGGTCCAGAGGCAGACGTCAATGATGTTGATTTGTGTTCTCTCTATACCTCTCTCTCTCTCCTCTACTCCTTTCTCCTCGTTTCCTTTTTAACACATCTCCCACTTTTTTGCCTTTCTTTTCTTTTTTGTTTGACGTCCCTGTGTCCATTACATCCGAAATAAACCCAAAGCAAATTCTAATAAAGTTTATTTATATATCAAGTGGAGCATTATGGCCAGCGGTACTGCTCCACTTGTGTCAGTAAATCTGTTGGGCCTCACCTTGACACTCAACAAAAATTCTGAGTGCTACAATGCCAGACAGGACATTAAAGGAAAAAAATCATACAAGTAGCAATCAGCCATTTGCTACTAAACACTTTGACAGAGCTCAAAGGCAAAGCCCACATGTCTTTTAAAAGGCTACAGTCCAATGTGTCACTCCAAAATGTAGTTTTGATTAAATCTGCACTTTGACTTTCAGTCTTGCAGTAGATTCCACAGAGCTCCAGTGGCACAATCGGTTAGCGCGCGGTACTTATAAGACAGTGACATGTTGAGCAATGCCGAGGTTGTGAGTTCGAGCCTCACCTGGAGCAGCTGTTTTGTTCTTGCCCTGGACAGGTGACAAGTCCATCGCAGGAAGACACAGAAGCAAACACTTCAAACCATAGTTGAAGCCTAAAATGCATGTTTGTGATCAATGGGAGGAAACTGGGCTACTTGGAGAAAACCCAAAGTGTTGAGGTAGAACATGAAACCTCTACGCAGTTTGGGACACCTGAAACTTTCGGGCTGTGATTTCCATGTTGTGCATCCCATTCAGAAAATCTATAATCCTTTAAAAAAAGCAGCCCTGGCTCTATTGGGCCTCTTTTTGGGGGTGTTATGACCTCGTGGCTGAGGTCTATGGGTCCATGGCCCGATCTGAACCGGCGTGACCTGTGAGCTCATCAGTGCGGCCTGTTGGGGCTTCTGTATGTTGACTGCTGGGGGGTCGTCTGGGACTCTCCTCTGCATCTCTCTGGGGATGGCGTGGGGCAGTGCATTTGTCCATGTTAGGGGATTCCCGGGGTTCTTAGCTTTGGGGGCCGCTGGATGTCTGTTGCTCCAGTTTTGCCTGTGTCGTCATCGTATCCTGGTTGGACAGATCTGTGATCCCCACACCCACTATTGAACATTCTTATGGAGAAAACTTACAGCACCAAGCATGCTCACACAGGTGTTTAGATTCAGATGTTTATCAGATACACACACTTGGGTTGTGGTGGCTACTAAATACATCTTGTATTACCATGTACTCTTTATAATACTGTCCAATGATGTTATTGCTTTCATTATGCAGATGTTGTTGTGGTGTTATCTTTTTTCTTTACACAGGTCCAGAGGCAGACGTCAATGATGTTGATTTGTGTTCTCTCAATACCTCTCTCTCTCCTCTACTCCTTTCTCCTTGTTTCCTTTTTAACCCATCTCCTACTTTTTTCCCTTTCTTTTCTTCTTTGTTTGACGTCCCTGTGTCCATTACATCCGAAATAAACCCAAAGCAAATTCTAATACAGTTTATTTATATATGAAGCATACCTGTCAAGTTTTGGATTTAAAAATAAGGGAAATTTTCTGCCGGGTACGCCGAGCCATCCCACTAGCCCTGGGATCTGCAACCTTTATGATCAAAAGAGCCATTTTGCCCCTTTGTTCACTAAATTAAACATTTCCGGAGCCACAACACCTGCTACAACTGGGATTCTCAACTGGTGGCCCACAGACCACTTTAAGTTTGTTAGAGGACAATTTTCTGACCGGTAGTTTTCTGGCCATTGTAAAGCTGAAAATATCTAATGATTTGTTGATATTTTTACATTTTAAGACTAAAAAAGACCAGATTATCATAAAGAAGGAAAAATAATGTGATCTTTCCCTATTAAAAAATTAAATAATGAACTATGCCGGTCTAGGTAAATTATTTTAATTGTGGAAAAATTAAATATCCTACTTCAAATAAATAAAGTTAACTTATGTTTTACTCCTTCTATTAGTATTTACACATTTGCAAAGGAAATGACAGGAAAAACTGCTAAAACTAGCCCTTTTTGTTGTTATAAGAACAAAGAAAATTCAGTTTAAAGTTAGTTTTGATCAAAGCTTGGAAGAGCCGCTGCTGAGGGACCAAAGAGCCGCATGTGGCTCCAGAGCCGCAGGTTGCAGACCCCTGCACTAGCCCAACCAAAGTCCAGGACCCCTTACATTTTAAGACAGGTTTACAAGAAATCTAAAATAACTACCTATCAGCCTCTTTCAAACCAGTTATGTGATCACAATCTGATAGGCCTACCTTTGTGCTTGACGGATTTTTCATGCTGACAGACATCGTTCCTTCCCCCATGTGAGACACTAAAGTTGCAGTTACAAATCTTAAAAAACGCACAATTGTGCCCCACCCTACTCTTCTTTAGGAAAGTAAATTCGCTGTCCCATTTTTCAAGATATTTACACAAAGTCTTAACTGTTTTGGCAGGACGCCTTCTCTCTCGTTATGGATCTCTGTGTTTTTCCGGGTTTGTTGAACAAACTTTGTTCCCGCTGCCAAACTAACATCGCGAGAACTGCCACCGAGGCTACTGTAGGTGGCAGTTCTCGCGAGGTTAGTGACAGAGGCACTGGAATGTTTTTTTTTTTTTTATAATATTATAATACGGGAGATTTCCGGGAAAATAATAATTCGAGATAACGACGGGAAAGAGGGGTAAAATACGGTAGTTTCCAGGCCACAACGGGAGACTTGACAGATATGATATGAAGTGGAGCATTATGGCCAGCGGTACTGCTCCACTTGTGTCAGTAAATCTGTTGGGCCTCACCTTGACACTCAACAAAAATTCGGAGTGCTACGATGCCAGACAGGACATTAAAGGAAAAAATCATACAAGTAGCAATCAGCCATTTGCTGTTAAACACATTGACAGAGCTCAAAGGTGAAGCCCACATGTCTTTTAAAAGGCTACAGTCCAATGTGTCTCTCCAAAATATAGTTTTGATTAAATCTGCAGTTTTACTTTCAGTCTTGCAGGAGATTCCACAGAGCACCAGTGGCACAATCGGTTAGCGCGCGGTACTTATAAGACAGTGACATGTTGAGCAATGCTGAGGTTGTGAGTTCGAGCCTCACCTGGAACAGCTGTTTTGTTCTCTATATATTATGCCCTGGACAGGTGACAAGTCCATCGCAGGAAGACACAGAAGCAAACACTTCAAACCATAGTTGAAGCCTAAAATGCATGTTTGTGTTCAATGGGAGGAAACTGGGCTACTTGGAGAAAACCTAAAGTGTTGAGGTAGAACTTGAAACCTCTACGCAGTTTGGGACACATGAAACTTTCCGGCTGTGATTTCCATGTTACTCATTCAGAAAATCTATAATCCTTTAAAAAAACTGCCCTGGCTCTAATTGGCCTCTTTTCGGGGGTGGTATGATCTCGTGGCTGAAGTCTATGTGTCCATGGCCAGATCTGAACCGGCGTGACCTGTGAGCTCATCAGTGCGGCCTGTTGGGGCTTCTGTATGTTGACTGCTGGGGGGTCGTCTGGGACTCTCCTCTGCTTCTCTCTGGGGATGGCGTGGGGCAGTGCATTTGTCCATGTTAGGGGATTCCCGGGGTTCTTAGCTTTGGGGGCCGCTGGATGTCTGTTGCTCCGGTTTTGCCTGTGTGGTCATCGTATCCTGGTGGGACAGATCTGTGATCCCCACACCCACTATTGAACATTCTTATGGAGAAACCTTACAGCACCAAGCATGCTCACACAGGTGTTTGGATTCAGATGTTTATCAGATACACACACTTGGGTTGTGGTGGCTACTAAATACATCTTGTATTACTATGTACTCTTTATAATACTGTCCAATGATGTTATTGGTTTCATTATATATGCAGATGTTGTTTGTTGTTGTGGTGTTATCTTTTTTCTTTACACAGGTCCAGAGGCAGACGTCAATGATGTTGATTTGTGTTCTCTCTATACCTCTCTCTCTCTCCTCTACTCCTTTCTCCTCGTTTCCTTTTTAACACATCTCCCACTTTTTTGCCTTTCTTTTCTTTTTTGTTTGACGTCCCTGTGTCCATTACATCCGAAATAAACCCAAAGCAAATTCTAATAAAGTTTATTTATATATCAAGTGGAGCATTATGGCCAGCGGTACTGCTCCACTTGTGTCAGTAAATCTGTTGGGCCTCACCTTGACACTCAACAAAAATTCTGAGTGCTACAATGCCAGACAGGACATTAAAGGAAAAAAATCATACAAGTAGCAATCAGCCATTT
>JBBPBX010062716.1:0-20743 GCA_038048925.1 Garcialebias charrua
CAACTACGACTTCTCCAGAACATAACTCAGAATGGACCACAACTCTAGCTAAAGGTACGTTAAAATCTTGCATACTAAAACCACGTATAGGTTGCTGTGTTTTAATAATCTCAAGTTCATCAGAAGGTAGTACATCTTCTAATATGAAGGACTGAGATGCAGCTGTATCACGCAGTATTTTGATCGGTACCTTATTACCAGAGTGAGAAACAGAAATGAACCCTTCCATTATAAAAGGCCGAAATCCGTTGTTTTCAGGAGAACCTATAGTGGGAGACAACTGTTTACTCAGGGTGTCAACAAGTGCTACTGGTTTTGGATCTTGTTTTAGTTTAGGGCAATGGGTACTAATGTGACCTTCTTGTCGGCAATAAAAACAAACTACATTATCCTTTGTAGATGCTCCACGTCCAAACGAAGCTCTACTTTCCCTACGTCCAGCAAACGCACCACTCTCCCTGTGAGCGACAGCAGATCCTCTCGACTTTCCGTTACCTCTGGGTCTGAAAAACCGAGGAGACTCAAAACCATCCGCTTTAACTTTATCAGGAGTAGGTGTTTTGTCAAATCTAGGACGTTCAAAACTGAGCTTATGGGTCAACATATACTCATCTACTAAAACTGCGGCTTTAGAAGCCTCCAACACTCTGTGTTCATTTAAATAAGTAGCTACCCGATCCGGTAAACATTTCTTAAAATCTTCGATTAATATAAGGTGTTTAAACTGTTCAAAACTAGTCACTGAACTAGCCGTACACCATCGATTAAGAAGAATTTCTTTATCTCTCATATAATCAGCATAAGTCTGACTCTCAAGTTTTCTTAGCTTTCGGAACTTTTGTCTGTACGCTTCCGGTACTAATTCATAAGCTCGTAAAATAGCTTCTTTCACTTTCTTGTAATCACTACTGTCATCTATTGAAAGAGATGCATAAGCGTCTTGAGCCTTTCCGGTTAATTTGCACTGTAATAATAAGGGCCATGCATAATCAGGCCACTTAAAAGTGTGCGCATTTTTTTCAAATAGGACAAAAAATTTGTCTACGTCACTCTCATTGAATGAAGGTACGAATGATAGATTGTTACTCACGTCAAAACTAGGTACAACAGGTGAAAACGGAGCTTGTCCTTGTTCCAGCTCCTTCAGGCGAATTTTAGCTTCTATCTCCATTTCCTTCTCTCTTAAAGCTGTCTGTTGCGCCAGCTCAGCAGCTCTCATTGTGGCTTCTGCAGCTTCTTTCTTAGCTTCCCTCTCGAGCTCTGCTGCTCTTATGACCGCCTCAGCATCAGCTGCGTTTTTTATCCTAACGGTTTCATTTTCCATCCGACGTAGTTCCAACTCTAATTCAAGTTCCTTTAAGCGAACCTCTTTATCCATAGCATAAGAGAACGGAGTCCTCACAGGACTTTCTGCTATCATTTCAGCAGTAAAAACTCCAAGGCGAGCTAATTCTGTGATCAGTTCACGTTCTATCGTCTCCCTTCTAGTGCGTTTATCTACAGGGATCTCGTAGTGTTCAGCTACACACAATAACTGCTCTTTTGTGCAGTTAGCCAGAGCCTCAACAGTAGGGTTTTCTACAAAACCGTCTAAACTGAACTCCATGGTTATATACACAAGACAGTAGACCGTTCACTTCACTAAATACAACAGTATTAAAATATCCGAGCCACAAGTGAACGCAACAAACAGACGCGCAGCTGTGAGCACTCAACCAAATCAGCAGCTTGCTGAGCTGATTCAACTCAACTATTAGATGAAACGTGATGGGGTTTCCAAGAGTAGATAGTCTGTAGGCTAACAGACACACCAGAGTACTACAAATGATTTTAGTCAGCCGGCCGCTGACAAAACAGATGTGCAGGACGTCTAACAAGCAAAGCACAGCAGATGCACCAAAACACCCAATTCACTACTACTAGTTCTGTAGGAGAGAACTACAAAACACTAGCTCATATTAGTCATCCCGGACGAGCCCCCAAATAAATATGTTACGACTGGATCAGCCAAAACATATTCATGGGACACCAGACACAGAAAAAGTTTTAACAAAATTTTATTTAACTAAAAATAAGCGCTTCCAAGCAGGCAGGGTCCTCCCTGGCTTCTCCCACCAGGCACGGAGCGACTTCTTCTGGATCAGCGTCCAAAGGAAAAGAAAATTAATAAAAAGTACAAATAATTGTTGGACTGGTGGGCGAGGCCAAAAACAATATAACGCCACCCAGGGTGGTCCAATCCTGTACAGGACCGTCGTACCCCCCCAGGCGACGATCTACCTTACCAAAGAAACCCCTAAACAAACAAAACACGAAAACTGGACTACCTGCACCCACACAGTCAAAAGTACAACAAAACATGAGATAGAGAAAAAAAACTCAACAGCCACCTCACTGTTGATCCCAGTTGTCCTCCTCCTAAACAACTGTAAAGACACTGCCCTCAGTGTCTTCAACCATAGACCTGAATAAACCTCATAGGCACAAACATAGGTACACACCTTCAAAGTCAGAAGCCAAAACTTCCATTAGCACTTAAGGTGCTTTTAGACCACACAGAACACTATTTAAATAGTCAGGGTCACTTCAGAGCTCCAAACAGCTCAGCTACTCTCCCTTGAGCAGACTTACCAACAAACAGAGAGGGTGGAGGTTTCTCTGAGTCAGCATAACACATACAGCTTTACAGCTGTCAATCAACACTAGGTCATTTACCTTCAGTGTATCTTCAGCCCTTTCATCAGCTGACATCTGGTGTCTTTCCACACCAGCTCTACTAGATTCACAAGCCAAATCTTGTGTCCAGCTTCTACCCTTGCTTCCAGCAAGTCCACACACTTGATCAACAAGCCCAATCCTGTTGCATCAAGTCTCCACCACCACTCAAAGCACTGTCTGTCTGATATAAAGGCAGGACCTGCAGGTGAACACCAGCTCTGCCTAATTAGCTTGATTCAGGTCAAGTTGAGTTTAAGGAGAAAAGAAATGTTCTTCCTAAACCAGCAGGCTGCAGCATTTAGCAGCAGGTTACAGTGAAGTAAAATAAACAGGATCTTAGACTGTTGTTTAAAAACATTTAAAAACCCTGGGGTACATAACAGCTGGTTTCTTCTGTGCATCCTTACCCCTGCTAGTCTCTGCTCTTTATCATCGTGCCTTCAGTTTCTGTCAACCTGCTGCACTGCTGACCGGCTTGTCCCTGGCTGTTGCCCCTCGGCGGTGGTTGCGCACCCGGCCATTGCGCTCCCCGGTCGCTGTGCCTTCAGCCGTTCGGCGGTTACTGCGTGTGTCTGCCGTTGCGCGTCTGGTTGCGTCTGCCGTTTTGTTGCGCTCCTTCTGCTCATTGTTCTGCTCTTTTTATTTCCCCATTCCTGACTTCCATGTCATTACAGCTGATGGGGAACACCTGCACGAGCTGTCAGTGTCTCTGGCCGTGTCACGGGTAGCAGCCTCAAAAAATGAACAGATGACCAGCAAGTTTAAGCATGCAAATAAAAAACAAAAAGCCACATTACTACACCTGCAACTCTTTTTTTCTTTCTTTCACAAGCCTGATCCATGGAAACTACCGTAAAGCATTTTCGTGTCAACCCACTCATTTTTTGTTTATTACCCCAATAAACATTGAACAAACACTAACACTTCCAGAGGTTGTTCTTGTGTAAACAGGGCCTTATATCAGATAGTTCACTTTGACTTGGTCATTTTAAAAGGAGCTCCATGCTGCCAAAAAAGTTCAACATTTGAAGCTAACCCCGGGAGAAACTCTTGTATCATATGATGTGACTTCTCTTGCATACCCATTTCTGAAGCAGTAGAAATGACTTCTACAAGACGAGGATTTGGACAAAAGGACCAACTTTACCCTAGACCAGATCTGCACCCTGCTGGATCTCTGCCTCTCCACCACTTATTTCAAGTTCAATGACAGTTTTTACAGACAGAAGCACGGCTGTGCCATGGGATCTCCAGTGTCACCCATTGTTGCCAATCTCCACATGGAGGAAGTGGAACAGAGAGCCCTAAACTCCTATGAGGGAACAACTCCAAGCCATTGGTTCCGATATGTGGATGATACCTGGGTCAAAATCCAAGCCAAGGAAGTAGAAGCGTTCACCAGACACATTAACTCGGTCGACAACAACATCAAGTTCACCAGAGAGGATGCAAACGACAACAAGCTGCCTTTTTTGGACTGTTTGGTCCACATGGAAAGAGAGGACAGCCTCAACATTGAAGTTTACAGAAAACCAACCCACACAGACCAGTATCTTCTGTTTGACTCTCACCATCCACTGGAACACAAACTCTCTGTCATCAGAACTTTACAGCATCGGGCCGAACACATCCCCACAAAGACAGAAGGGAAGGAACAGGAACAGAAACGCATAAAAAAATCTCTCCAAACATGTGGATATCCTAACTGGGCTTTTGTCAAGTCAGCGAGGAAATCTACAAAACACAGTAATAAACAGAAAAAGGAGAACAGACGAAAAAACATTGTCATCCCTTATGTGTCTGGAGTATCGGAGAATTTCAAAAGGATTTTCAACAAAAACAACATAATAATAATAATAATAATAATGAATTCAATTTATAACGCGCTTTTCATTAGTGAAAATCTCAAAGCGCTACACACATTGAATGCTACACACATTCATACACGGGTAGCGGCAGACTACCATGCAAGGTGCTTTCCAGTCCTACCGGGAGCAACTCGGGGTTAAGTGTCTTGCCCAAGGACACGACACATGGTGTGGGGAACCGGGATTCGAACCGCCAACCTTCCGATCGGGGGACGACTGCCATTACCACTACGCCACGGCCGCCCGTCCCAGTACATTTCAAACCCAGCAGGACTCCCAGACAGAGGCTGGTCCACCGTAAGGACAAAACACCCACACACAAACAGAGTGGTGTAGTTTATGCGGTCCAGTGCAGCGAGGACTGTCCAGACCTCTACATTGGGGAAACTAAACAGCCTCTTCACAGACAAATGTCCCAACACAGGAGAGCCACCTCCTCTGGACAAAACTCAGCTGTTCACCTCCACCTCACGGACAAGGGACACTCTTTTGAGGACCAGAATGTGCACATTTTGGACCGAGAACACAGATGGTTTGAGAGGGGTGTGAAGGAAGCTGTTTATATTAAGCGAGAAAAACCTTCTCTTAACAGAGGAGGAGGTCTCGGATTCCAACTTTCAAAAATGTATAATGCAGCTTTAGGACTGATTCCCAGACGATTTTCACACCTGATGGGAACAGAGAAGCCTCATCTGTGAATTAGACTAACCTTAAGAAACCCCTACTGTTAAGGTGTGATTTGTCAATCTACATAGGTATGTGTGTGTATCTTATCTCAGCCTTTAAAACCTGAACCCCACCCTCTGCTCTTTGAATTGTAGAAAGCTCCTCGGATGAAGAGCGAAACGTCTTCTGTTACAAGTAAAGTCCAGTTGTTTCTGTATTGAACGTTTTTTTTGATTTTATCATGTCCTGGATGACTGAGAATCTTCACCAGCATGCTGGATTTAATCTTTATACATAGTATAAGACTATATTATTTTATATCAGTATAGATTAAGTTTATATTGCGTTTTAAATCATCTTGATATTTAAAAAATATTGATATATCACCCAGCCCTATGGTGTTGTATGGTGTTGTATGGTATGGTGTTGTATGGTATGGTATACAAGCTGAACATTCATTTGAAAAGTGGTTGAAAGAAACAGCACCCTGCTGTCTGTGTTTGAACTGTTTACTCTTGCAATAAATAAAAAAATGTACCAGGTTTAAAGTTATGTTTTGTTTCATTTTTAAGTGACTCACTGGAATAAACACAAAACACCTGGAGCACCTTGATAGCAGTTTATCTGTTTTAACTGTTCTCTATAAATAAAGATGACTTGACTTAATGAACATAATGTAACAATGATCATCAACTCCTGGATTTCTGATCACTTCAGAGCGTGAGTGTCTGTGGTTTCACGATGAGCCGGCTGTTAGTTTCACATTAACGTGTCATTTCCTGTTGAGTCACGAGGTATTTTATCTTTCAGATGAACAATGAAGTCTGAAACAAATGTTATAGATCTTCTACTGTATCTGAGCTCAGCTGAACTTTTTTAATTTTTAGAAGATCACAGTAAATTAAATATGTTGATGATTGTTTTTATTGTTGGAATGGTTGATAAAATGATAGATGGACAAATGAGATTAAATTGAAGATCATTTAACGGCTTCCACACCAGCAGTTTGGTTTCTGTATTTTCAGTTAAACATTTTCATTCAGCTTCTGTAAATATGAGTTCATTCAGATGTTCACTTTTTGATGCTAAAATTAACACTTTAAAAAAATCTAAAAAAGAGCCGCAAACTGGTTGATCCACTATGAGAAGATGCCATTTATAAGACTGAGCTGAATACAGCTCCTCAGACTGAGGAAGTCTCTTTTTTTTTCTTTCTCGAGGTCAGCTTGTTAGCTTAGCTTGTAGCTTATCTTCTCAGCTTAGCTGCTTTTACCGATCCCAAAATGTGATTTTGGATGGTTAAAACAGATTTTAAAGAGGGTCAGTGAAGAACACCGGAGTTGAGCCTTTTGTCGGCCAGTGTCTTCAGCAGAAAGAGAGAGACACGAAGAAACGATAAAGCCGATAAATGAAAATTAGGTTGATCATTTTCATATGTATAACGCGATTAAATGAGTTCTTGCTTATTGTGACAGGCTTATTGGTAATTCAAAATCTGGCCAAGTACGACACACTCATACAGAAAAAGTTTGTACATTTAAAATATAAAAGGTCGTCATATCAATAAAACGTAAAAGGAGTCAGACGTTATGCTTTTTGTCTTCTCAGCATCAGAAACAGAAACCTTGACTTCCAAGTGTTTGTAAATTGAAAAAGTTTAAATTGTATTTAATTCATGCTGTGCGACGGGTTCCTTCAGATTCAACTAGTTTATCTTATTCCAAGTTTATAACAAAGTTCTGATGGATATTTGGAAGAACTGCTGCCGTTTTGCACGTTGCTGCGTTGTCGTGGGGTTTAACTTTCGTCGTGTTTCTGTTGCAGGGAACCCCAGAGTTTGTCGCTCTGTCTCAGTGTGTGCATTACTTCGAGTGGAAGACGTACGCCGCCTGCAAGAGTGACAAATTCAAGCCTCATAAAGAGGTAGGTGGTGAGGTTCAGGTGGGCAGCTGGCCTGTGGGGTTTTCTGAAGAACAAAAATAACGCCCACATCTTTTACCGTCGGAGACGATCAGCGAGCTGACGAGCTTTCCAGTCCTGCGACTCACCGCCGTGTCTGCGGCGCAGGGCGGGTCACATGGGGTCACAATGTTCCTGTCTGTGTGGAATAAATGAAAGAATGTGTGAAGCGTCGCTCGTTTAGCTTAGCTTCTGTTCAGTCAGCTTTAACCCTTTACAAACCTGCCCCTCCAGGAATTTACAGACTTGTTTTGCGATTGTTGCAGCTTAAAATAGAGTTTTCAGAGAGTTGCTATGTCAAGAATAAATCGGTTTACAAAAATCTCCATATGACTGATGTAAACAAAGAAAAGCAAAGTGATTTCTGATATTTGTTTTTCTCTGTTCTACATTTATTTTGGCAGCTGTTAATGACAGTCGGAAACTTTTCTGTCAGGTTTCTGTTTAAAGTGTTCCTTCCGTTTAAAAAAGGAAAATCCTTCCTTTCTGCTCATCAGCACCAATTCCAGCCAGCTTGACTGACTGAAGAGAAATTCACCCAGCCATTCTCGGGCACGTTTTCCAGTAGAAAAGTGCATGTGATTCGATCTTTGTTCAAACTAGGGCTGGGCCATATCATATTGTTCCCTGTAATACCGGTAAAAAAAGCTTGCCTTGGCAAAAAAGTTATATCATGATGTGCTAATTTCATGACGTAATACATCAGGGCGCCCCACCCCCTTAACAACCGAGCACTTCAAATGACCAAACCTAACTGCGCACCCCCCCTCCACCAGTCTGTACTGGTGTAAAGGCCGGCGCAGAGCTCCACGCTGGACCGAGCCCCGCGCCACACGCGTGTGCGCTGCGCGTGGGGGGTTCACAGCAGAGCTCAGCGTGAAGCAGCGTGTGGCTCCAACGTTTTCGCTCCAAATACTTGATGTCATTTGAGCAGAAGCAGGGCGGAGCGTTTAGCTACGGGACAAATTGAGGTCGCTGATTGGTCATTTGCTGACAGCCTACTGATTTGATTGACAGGTCGGGTCTGAGAAGAATGTCGGGTCTGAGAAGAAAAGGCAGAGGGCTGTGCAGCTTTGTTCTGTGTTTATATGTTAATAAAAAAGTCCTAAAAATTAAAATTAAAACAGGGAGCGCTGGTCCTTCAACCCACACAGCAGACAAGCACACCAGGAAATGTTTAGAACCTGCGCATCCACGTTGGACATGAGTTTAGTTCACTCGTGACAAGTTCATTCATTCCTCCTCATCGGAGGAGGAAGTGAATGGTGACCGCTTCAAGCGATTACTTGACTTTAGGCAAAAAAACAAAAGAAAAGGCCCGATCAGCGATAAAGAAGAGGAATTTAATTCATTTGTGTGTCATACAAAACAGTCCGCCACCAGGGCAGTTTATTGTGAGCACACGCGCGCGCGTGAGCGGCGTAAAATTTGAGCTTGGCGCGTTCGCGCGAGCGTTCAAAGGCTTGTGCAAGCGGAGCTCACACAGCGTGGCGCCGCGTGGCCTCGCGCTAGCGTGGAGCTATGCCTTGCCCTTAACGCTAGCTAAAAAGCTAAAAACAAACAACGCGCGTCTCAGCTTCTCTCCATTCAGCACTGCAGGTACAGACAGCTAAACTGTCTCCCCCCACCCCTCTCTGAGCAGCCGGTGCTGCGTCTCCCCTCGCTCTAAACTGTCTGTACAAACACGGGCGGCTCAATTGTCTCGAGTTCCACAGTCTGTCCACGGACCAAGGCAGGTGATCAGAGACAGATCAGTCAGAAAATGAATCATTCCTGCATGAATAGATGAAGCTGAAACACCAACAAGCTTCAGGGTCAGCTGATCACCTTGTTACAAGTTCTGGAAGTTCTAGCTCATTTAAAGGCAACATATATTTTGTTGTAGGTTACATTTATGCTCAACAGATCTTAAGATTCATTTTATTTAGTTGTTTTAGGAAACTACACCTGCACTTTAGTTTTTTGTGGTGGATTTTGTTGATCTATATTTTGTGCAGACTTTTTCAATCTAAATAACAGATCAATTTTATTTTTATACTTGGAGACTGAATACTTTACTAAATAAAGTAATTTCAGTTAAATTACCCCTTGTTGTTTTTTTAAATTTTATATAATACTGCAAAGCAACATGTTAAGTTTATTTTGTCAAATAAATAAATTTCTTATTTTTTGGTTATATCACGAAATTTATTGTTATCGTGATAATGCTCTGAAATATCACAATATAATTTTTTAGCCATATCGCCCACCCCTAGTTGCACAATGTTGCATGTAGTGCGAAGTAGATTTCCACCGCTTGCACAGCCTTCAGTCGTAATGTTTTAACAGCAAATCGCAAAAAAGAAATTATATCGTCATCCGAACAGATTCTTCTTGGAAGAAACGTTTTGTTTTTCATCCGAAAGACTTCATCAGTCTGAGGCCTGCCACCAAGATCTGTCGTATAAAAGAACCTTATTGACGTGTTTCAAGCCACCTGCTGTTGAATTCTCAGAAACTGGCTTTACACATGCCAAAAGGGGATCATCTTTCTTAACAATAGATCCATCAGTGCATACCAATCAAATGTTATAGACCTGAAGGTCACTTACTACTCACTGACCCAGCCTGAGGGCAGCCAAGCCAAAATGGTTCAAAAAGTATGTAAGCGCAATTGTCCAGGTAAATGAATCACAAAAAATATTAAATCATGTCATCTGGACGGGAACATGATATAAAAAAATTGTGATTCATTTACCTGGACAATTGCGCTTACACACTTTTTTCAACAGCAAATGTTATTTCCTTGCATAGCCCTGCAGGTTGGGATTTCAGGAGGTGATAATGGACGGACAGCAATGGTGACTGGTCACGTGTGCAATGGACCTTACCAAGCTCCGCCCACAGGGCCGCGTTTCATTGGCTAATGCCCATAACACGTCACAGCGCAGCTACCACGTGCGTGCCGGTCTCACAAAACAAACGCTACGGTAGTAATAAACACATGCTAACTTACATTGCTAGCTAGCATACGTGCAGAATTTTTTTGCGTCAGGGCTGGAAAAATGGTCCTCCACTGTCAGTGGGGTATCTGTACAGGAGATGTCAGGTACCCTGACCGTATTTGTGGAAGTAAAATTCACAGTTTCCCTAAATGTGAAACTGAATGCCTTGCTTGGATCAAAGCTTGTGCACGACCACAAAACTGAACAATTATTTCTTTCACCAGCAGAGAAGGGTTGACCTGCTTTTGAAACCTGCTAGTTAACAACACGCGGTCACGATGAGAGAAAGCCACAGTTCACTGAACGTCCTGGATGCTGTTGAAGTTGGGAAGAAACAGCTCTGCTAACTCCACATGAGCTAGCTAACACAACGAGCTCTACTGTCGATTTCACCTAAAACTGCACAAAATCGTGACACGAAGGCTGGATTTTAACTAACACACCGAACGGCTGAGCTCGTTAGCCCTCACAAAAGTCGCTGACGGCGTGTTTAGCAGCTAAAGCAGCAACGGCTAACCAACCACTTAAGGAATGAATGGAGATTACAGTTAGCATTAGCTTTGCGTCACAATTGAAACCGGCTCCATTAATCACAAATTAGTTAAAACCACTCTGCACATCATGTACTTGTCTATTCTAAGCTGCTAAAATAAGTCACCAGCTTGTCAGGTCCTCTGAATTACCTTTAAGTACTTATTTGCCTTCTCCTTGAGTAGCTCTGCATCGTTAGCTACCTCCGTCATCTTCAGACCAAGGCACTCAAACTTTTGCCAACAACAGAAATCAATGATTTCAAAAGTAACCCTCAAAACCATGAATGCCTGACTTACCCAGCCTTGCAGGACAATAGGCATCAGTGATCCTGTCCACAGCTGTAATAATGCTGAGGGTGTGAGGAGCTGATATTTTCCTCATCAGACAGTAGCATTAGCTGTGACGCGCACGCTGTTGGAGGCATCGCGTGGATCAAACAACTTGATAACGTCCAAAAAAAAATAACATGAACTTGTTGGTTCCCCTGTCCATTGTCGTGGCTGATATTTTGTTGGAATCTGGCAGAAATGATACACTATTCGACTCAGAAATACCCTGCAGAGAGTCAGTCGACGCCATGTTTCCATTGAAACTAATGCTGCGCTTGGGAGACATGCAGCCCGGTCGGAGCTTAGGGGGCGTTTCTGGGCGGAGCTTGCTAAGGTCCATGCTGAGCAGAACTGGTTGAAATTGCATTGAGTTGAGATTCCAACTACCGTGCATGGAGGAACTGATACTTCTTTTATTGCATTGAGTTGAGATTCCAACTACCGTGCATGGAGGAACTGATACCCCCCCCCCTCCGTCCAGGTGCCCTGTTTCGTGTTTGACTCTGACGGTAAGAAGCACGACCTGAACCCTCTGATAACTGACCGTGGTTATCTGGTGGACGACGGGAACGACGACGACATCGACTTCTACATCAACATCTGCCGAAGTCTCAGCAACTCCCAGAGCGAAGGTACTTCCATTTCTTTGTCAGAAGTAAAATTTGGGGTTTAATGCACAAAATGTGCTGAAATAAAAAATCAAAAGTCCAGCTAATAATAATAAATACGGTACTTGTTTTTACTGAGCCTCATTAGTAAAACAGTGGAAGCCAGGTAACCGTTTGGTCAATTTCATCCGAGGTCAGTGTTTAATTTGTTTAGGTTTTCAAAAGTAGATTTTTCTTTAAATTGCTTTTAGATCACATGTTCAAACCTTTTATTGTCACACTTTTCAAAGCCGTAGGAATGCATACACTTTATTTTCAGCTGCTGGTTCTAAATGTAATAAAACAAAAGCAACACAAGCTACATTTCATCTTTATTTTTTTTTTATCAGACTGAGTTGGTTCGACAAATTTAGCTGGAAATGAAATTATTTCTTATACAATGAACATGTAAAATACAATACAGTATCTTGTTTCTTTGGTAAATTTTTGTTGTTTATATCAATTAACTCATCAGTGTTTTTGGAGTATCATTCAACACTTGCTCTTCTCAAGGGCGGTGCGTCTCCTCTCGATCTCCGCTTTGCTTTTGCTTTGTCTTGTCTGTGAAACTGTCTGAGAGCCTCTCTTCTACAAAATCTTCCGAATCATAACTATGGACTTCAATTTGGTCAGTTGGTCCCTCAACACAACTGATAACATTTCTTCAAAAAGAAGACGGGCTGTAGGCGAGCCAATTTGCCCTGTTGGCATGCACACAGCTGGATATCTCATCGACTTGGAAGACTTGATGATGTGTCTATCTCTGCTGTCATCTGTGGATCTAAAGGATGCATATTTAATTGGATTTATGATAACTGGTTCCTGCTTTTTGGATTTGGCTGGTTCCTGGTCTATCAACATAAAAGGAAGACGTCGGTGGCTAATCTGGACCTGGTCAGGCTGCCTGCCTTACATGATGGCTTGGTTCATGTCTCGAGAACCTAGACTTTTGGCTGAATGGATTACATCTTGGGGATTTTCTGAGGCACGTTCCATTTGTTTGGTCATTTTAATTTGGACATTTTTGGAAGCGAGTGTATCGACACAGACTGAAGGTAGATGTCAAAGTTTTGCCTGTTCCCAAAACAATCATGTTTATCTGACATTCGGCTTCCCGACTGGCCTTGATAGGCCGTCTTATCTCAACACGCCTGAGAAGTTTTGTAAACCAGATGCTCTCATCCCCCCTTCCTCTTGCTACTGAGGAATTCCACAGACTTTTCAGAGGACCACAGCTGAATAAACATTCTGTCATCATTTCAGGACTCTTGCCTCTGGCCGACCTTGGCAGCTCCCCCCCCCATGAGTGTGCACAGATCTATGAGCTGGCTGCTCAACCGCCTTTGAGTCCTCCTCGACCTCTGCGTAATGTCGGCGTCATTATGTGCTTATGTGCGAGACTTTTTTCATTACCACATTTTTGACCTTCAAACGGAGGTAAAAAATGTCTTAGGATTTTTTTTGTCTCCAAACCCTATGTGTCATTTTTCACCACTTTTATTGTCTGTCCAACAGATCTCACTTGTAAATGAGTCTTCAAGGCTCAATGTGACTTATTTGTTTAAATAAAGGTTGAATGAAAAAAAAAATCTGTCTAGTTTTGCCAAAATAACCTTTAGTTTGTTACATTTCTGATGAGTGGATTAATTTAGATTCAATATTTATTCTGCTCTTGGTCAACTTCCACTACTGGGGGTCATAGTTGCACATTAAAGTGTTTGATCCATCTCACCATAACCTGTTAGGATTTCTTTTGATTTATCTAAAGTTTTCATAATGATCCGTTCTCTCTCAGACAGTCCAGTAAAATCGTGTCCAGATGGTTCTGCAGCCTGCCTCGTCACCAAACAAGGCTCCTTCAACATGGGCTCTCCAACCCGGCAGCTGGAGCTGGTGTCCAGTGACAGGTAGCTGGTTTATCAGTCCCAACCTCCACTTCATTACAGTACAGGTAGTCCTTGACTTACGACGCCCCCGACTTACAACGTTTCGGACTTAAGAATGCGCATCTCATTAAAATTTATTTTATTTTATTTTATAATAAATAAATGTACTGTAAAGTTACCAAGCACTTAGCCTATCCTAACATAGTTAAGGAGTGAGTTGAATAGTCTCCCTCCCTAAGGCTCCATTCACATAAAGGGAGCTACTTTCACACATGTGAAAGGGAGACAATTCAACTCACTCCTTCATCTTTAAAAACTGTGTTAGGATAGGCTAAGTGCTTGGTGACTGTACAGTACTGTACATCTATTTATTTAAAAAAAAAAAAGTTTTTGTTTTTTGTATGTGATCCTACTTACAAATTTTCAACTTACGAACGGCCCGTAGGTACGGAACTTGCTCGTAAGTCGGGGACTACCTGTATATGGTTAGCTATCAACTAAGCTAGTAAACCACACACACACACGCACGCACGCACGCACACACACACACACACAGATAGACAAAGCTTTTTCCTTAATTTACCCATGTCCCAGGAGAAATTTGATAGTCAGCCCATATCCGAGGCCAAACGGGGGTGTCAGATTCAGATGAGCCACAATTGTTGATTTTCTTCGGCCAGACTGTATTTTTTTTCTTTTTTCTTGTCAGCCTCGAATCCTGCTGGTACTTTCCAAATCAAAATGGCCAGATTTATGGGCATTCCACTCCACTGATCTGTGCTATGAGCCTTCTTCAAGGTTGACTCCAACATGCTGGCGAGTTCTAGAAGTAGCAGGTGGCCTTCGATTGTCACATATCACTCCCATCGTATGGTTTAACTCGTAAATCAGCTGATTTTGAGTACTCCTAGCACAAACCAAACCTTCACGCAGACTAAGAAGTTTTGTCATGGCTGAAACTGCTGCCGATGTCTTTTTCAAAAGTTGATAACACAGGGACCCACCCATACCAAAAACCCTGCTATCATGAATCCAATTATATAAACGTCTTTGGCGTCCTCCTGAGAAGTAACTGAAAGACACATCAGCTGCCAACCTACCCACGGATCCATGATGTGTTCTTCAGCATGAGTCTCGGCAGGACATGAGGGCTCTCCAGGACCCTGTCCTAATTCGTTTAAGAGAATTTCAAATGAGCCTGTATTTAATTAATGTTTGATTTTCTTTATTTTCTCCTCAGGTTGAGGCTACAGTATGAATTAAGTGCCGACTCTCCTCCGGTTAGGTGCGGAGAACACACGCCGACCGTCAACATCATCTTCATCTGTCCATCGAGCAGGCATCTGGTTGGTCACACAGCTAACGTGGTTAATCTACTAGCTTGATTTTTCTGGAAATATTTACATTCAACCAATCCTTTTCTTTATTTTTTTTAAGGGAAGTCCTCCTAAAATGATAGCCGAGTCCAACTGCCGTTACGAGGTGGAGTGGGTGACTGAATATGCTTGCCACAGAGACTACCTGGAGAGCCACACCTGCAAACTGACTAGTGAACAGCACGACATCTCTATAGACCTCTCGCCGCTCACTCTGACCCGTAATTAGTTCTGTTTTTTAAATATTCAGCACAGAAAGGTGAATTCTTTAATGCAGTAACATTTTCTTCATGGAGTGGTTCAGCCCCACCACGGTGAGCCGTAACCTCGAAAAAGCATTAAATAAGAACACAGCGTTGCTTTAAAGCTTTCAAATGCCCACATCTTCTCAAGAGGGCATTTATTTAAAGGTGCTCGTTGCAAAGTCATGAAGACAGGACAGAAATAAAATGAGAAAGTAAGAAACCAGATCTGCACACTTTTTTTCACATCAATGATTGATGTGCCCCTGAAAAGAAATATCTGTAAGCTACATTTGTGAGCTACACAAACTATCCATCCATCCATCCATTTTCTTCCGCTTATCCGGGGTCGGGTCGCGGGGGTAGCAGCCTAAGTAGGGAGGCCCAGACTTCCCTCTCCCCAGCCACTTGGAGCAGCTCCTCTGGGGGAATCCCAAGGCGTTCCCAGGCCAGCCGAGAAACATAGTCCCTCCAGCGTGTCCTGGGTCTTCCTCTGGGTCTCCTCCCGGTGGGACATGCCCGGAACACCTCACCAGGGAGGCGTCCAGGAGGCATCCTAACCAGATGCCCGAGCCACCTCAACTGGCTCCTCTCGATGTGGAGAAGCAGCGGCTCTACTCCGAGTCCCTCCCGGATGACTGAGCTTCTCACCCTATCTCTAAGGGAGAGTCCAGCCACCCTGCGGAGAAAACTCATTTCAGCCGCTTGTATCCGAGATCTTGTTCTTTCGGTCATAACCCAAAGCTCATGACCATAGATGAGGGTGGGAACGTAGATCGATCGGTAAATTGAGAGCTTTGCCTTTTGACTCAGCTCTCTCTTCACCACGACAGACCGGTACAGCGCCCGCTTCACTGCGGACGCTGCACCTATCCGCCTATCGATCTCACGCTCCAGTTTTCCCTCATTCGTGAACAAGATCCCGAGATACTTAAACTCCTCCACTTGGGGCAGGACCTCCTCCCCGACCCGGAGAGGGCACGCTACCCTTTTCCGGCTCAAGACCATGGCCTCGGATTTGGAGGAACTGATCCTCATCCCGGCCGCATCGCATTCAGCTGCAAACCGCTCCAGTGAAAGCTGTAGATCACGAGCTGATGAAGCCAATAGGACCACATCATCTGCAAAAAACAGAGAAGCGATTCTAAGGCCACCAAAACGGATCCTCTCAACACCTTGGCTGCGCCTAGAAATTCTGTCCATAAAAGTTATAAACAGAATCGGTGACAAAGGGCAACCTTGGCGGAGTCCAACTCTCACCGGAAACGAGCCTGACTTACTGCCGGCAATGCGGACCAAGCTCTGACACCGGTCGTACAGGGACCTAACAGCCCATATCAATGGGCCTGGTACCCCATACTCCCGGAGTACCCGCCACAGAACCCCCCGAGGGACGCGGTCGAATGCCTTTTCCAAGTCTACAAAGCACATGTAAACTGGTTGGGCAAACTCCCACGCACCCTCCAGGACCCTGTTGAGGGTGTAGAGCTGGTCTAGTGTTCCACGACCAGGACGAAAACCACACTGCTCCTCCTGAATCCGAGGTTCGACTATCCGACGGACCCTCCTCTCCAGAACCCCTGAATAGACCTTACCAGGGAGGCTTAAGAGTGTGATCCCTCTATAGTTGGAACACACCCTACGGTCCCCCTTTTTGAATAGGGGAACCACCACCCCAGTCTGCCAATCCAAGGGAACTGCCCCCGATGTCCACGCGATATTGCAGAGTCGCGTAAGCCAACACAACCCCACAACATCCAGAGCCCTAAGGAACTCAGGACGAATCTCATCCACCCCCGGAGCCTTGCCACCGCGGAGCTTTTTAACCACCTCGGCGACCTCCGCACCAGAGATTGGAGAGCCCGATCCAAAGTCCCCAGGCTCCGCTTCCTCAGTGGAAGACGTGCCAGTAGGATTGAGGAGGTCTTCGAAGTATTCCGCCCACCGACTCACAACATCCCGAGTTGAGGTCAACAGCACGCCATCCCCACCATAAATGGTGTTGGTCGCGTACCGCTTTCCCCCCCTGAGACGCCGGATGGTGGACCAGAATCGCCTCGAAGCCGTACGGAAGTCATTCTCCATGGCCTCTCCGAACTCTTCCCACGCCCGAGTTTTTGCCTCAGCAACCACCCGAGCCGCTACACAAACTACAACAATGTATGTCAGTGCTAGGGATGCGCGATATAAACGGTACACGGTAGAAACGATAGACATTTAGCCTACGATAGAGATCTGTCTTCTACCGGCTAACCGCAAAATCAGAGTTGTCCGATTTGATCTTTACATTTTTTTTAGTTTAAAACTGTGCATAAGTGGTGTTGAAGTGTACAATCAGAGTTGTCAGAGTTAATCGTTACTTTTTTTGTGTTGAAAACTGTGCGTAAGTGGTGTTAAAGTCTTTTCTTCGAGTGCTAAGTAGCGAAGCTATAAGCTAACTACGTCTGGCTTGCCGTAGTGTTGCCGTATTTGGACGCATGCGTAAAACGCTGCGTTCCGTAGAAAGTTTTTTTGTTGTTGTTGAAAGTTAAAGTAAGCGTTGGTCAGCTTTAGAGAAACCTGCCCTCTGATCTGTGAACAGAACGCTGTGTTGTGTGATTTTACTGCAAGACCCTCTGGTCAAAGCCACAGAGGAAACTGGTTGCCTTGTCAGCTCTCCTTAAAGCTGAAGGAGACGCCCACTAGAGGGTTGGAGGGTGAAGTGTTTTCAGTGTAAAATGCTGCTCTGTTACTGTTCATTTCTTAAGTGACAATATTGGAAACTGTTGAGTTAACAACATATTCTTTAGTTTAAAACTTATGGCTAAAACTACACAAGATGTACCGGTAGTGCAAAACAGTGCAAAATATAAGAAAGAAGCCTAATGCTTGAGTTTTTAATTATTTAAAAACTCTCTGGACCTAGTAGTGAAATTTTCTTAATAGAGATTATTTTGTGGTATAGCAGTTTTCAAAATAAATTATGGCAAAAGGACACCCTATGCTTTTTTTTTTCCTATTGCAAGTTTTATACCAAAAACATTGTGATATATATTGTTATCGCCACCCTTCACAATACATATCGTGATATGAATTTTATACCATATCGCACATTCCTAGTCAGTGCTAGGTTAAAAAAAAAACACAAGTAGGTTAGATGGATAATTTATTGATCCTTTGCAGGAAATTGCAAGGTCACTGCAGCAGGTATGTCACACATCAACAAGATATTACCAGTAATACTTTTGCTAAAATACTCAAACCAAAATACACCCGTAATAAAATAAATTAAAAGTAGTGCATGAAAATACAAAGAACCAAGGCAGGGGATATATTTAGTACACATTTCGGATAAATTTTTACATCGCTCATTATAGAGCTTGATGGCTTCTTTCATTTCGGGTTGCGGGGGTCACTGGTGCCCATGTCCAGCTATCACTGTGTGAGAGGCGGGGTACACCCAGGTGTTCAGTCCATCACAGGAACACGTGAAGAAAACCCATGCATGCACAGAGAGAACATTCAAACTCCACCCAGAAAGACCCCCGGGCGGGATTTGAACTGGGCCAACCTGCTCGCTGAGAGGTGGCAGCTCTACCAACTGTGCCACCGTGCCGCCCCCGAGAATTTTTTTTTATCCAGAAAACAAAAAAGTGCTGTAACGATGCAGACATGTCCAAAGTGATTCATGCAATTTATGAAGATGTCCAAAAAAATAAGCTTTTTTTTGGTTCTCTTAGTTTTTTTTACTCGTTTTACTCATAATAATATAAATACTGTAACCCACAGGAAGTATTGGCTCATCGTGCTGCTGTTTTAGCTCCAGTTAGAGGAAGTTCTGATGAGTTAACTGTCCTTTTCTTATTTTTGGTAACAATGCATGAAACGTATACAATTCAGTTTTTTTTTTCCTAAACGCGTCCAGCATGGTGTTTTAGTTATTTTACAGTAAATTAAAGATAATTATAATCAGGCTGGAAGTCTGACAGCTTTCCCGTGTTTTTGTGTTTAGCTGGAGAACAGCCGTACTACGCTCACTCTGGATCCAGTGACGTACCTGAGAGCTACACCTTCTACCTGAACGTGTGTGGAAAAGCCCCCACTGCCGAGTGTGGCAACGATTCTTTCATCTCGTCCTGCCAGGTGAAGATGTCCGGAGGCATAAAGAAGGTGGCTGGAAAATTTCAGAACCAGACGCTACGGTAAGATCACTCTGACTGTGCAGGTATCGGTACTTAGTTTTTTTTGTTTTTGTTTCCATTTTTATTTTCTGGTACAACAGTCTCATCTTGTCAGGAACAGTAGTCCATGTGGCAGGGCTGTTAAACTGGTGGCCTGGGGGCACATCAGTCTAGCCCATCAATGAGTTCATTTAAAATAAAACTAGACTTTAAATAATAAAATAAGCATGAAAGAAATAATACAAATATATGAAATAAAACGTATTTCCATCAGAGAGGTGATTGTGTTATACATAGATGATCTATAACAGGGACATACAACTCAGTGTGCCTGCCAATGAGTTAATTTACAACCAAACTTTAGTTCTAAATTGTAAATTAAATTTATGCAATGACAATAATTGCTGGCTCTCCTGCCTTTGAGCTATTTAGTTTAGCCCTGTCATATGCTGCTGATTTATTTCATGCTGTGTTCATTCGTCTCATACAGACTCATGTTCGGGCTGCTGTTGTAATGTTCGGCGTATTGATTTTGTACTACTAGTGTTTAGCATATTACTGTACTTGGTTCATATCTTCGATCTTATTACTGTTTTTCTTTACAATTTATACTTTTGTTAGATATAACTGGGACCCTGTGTACACAATTATGTTCCACCACATTTTACCACATGTGATGTGAATAACAAAAAAACCTTGACCTTTATATGAGGACCAAAGTCCAGTTCAAATATTGTGGATTGTCATCTTTGGGTGAGGGTCTGTGACCAAAAGAGCCATTTTTGTTCTTGTCTTTCTAAATGAAGTCTGTCCTGAGCCTCAAAACCTACTTGAAGGTTGAAATACAGAGAAAAACTGGAATACCACAACTCTAAATTAGGTTTAATTAAAATACCAAATGTAAAAAAACATGTTACAATCTGAACTTAAAGAAGTAAAATAAACTTCTGACCATTGCTCATATTTCAGTTTAAAGACAAAAAATATATATATTTGTGTTGCTTCTTTGATCAAATTTAATTTAATTTTAAACTGAACTCCCTCCTAAACCAAACCAACCAACCACATGCAGCTCAGAGCCGCAGGTTGCAGACCCCCGGCCCCGGGATAGGTTGAACTGGGTTTAGGTCAGCATTATTCCCACTGGTATGGTTTAGAGTCTGGATGTCAGGGTTGAGGTTTTTGAGAACATGGCCTAAACATCAGTAAGTTAACTTTTCATTTAAGCTCCTGACCTTAGACAACTTCTGCTGCTGCTTCCTGTTTCTCTGCAGGTATTCAGATGGAGATCTCACTCTGATTTATCCAGATGGAAGCAAATGTTCCTCCGGCTTCCAGAGGATGACCATCATCAACTTTCAGTGCAACAAGACT
>JBBPBX010062717.1:3481-20742 GCA_038048925.1 Garcialebias charrua
CAGACCCCTGGTCTAGTGGTTCTATGCTCCTCAACCTCCTTCCTGAGGGGAGTGGGGCAAAAAGTGTGTGTGCTGGGTGAGTGGGGTCCTTCATGATGCAGGTGGCTCTCTTCCTGCATCTGGAGGTGTAAATGTCTGTGATGGTGGGGAGACTGACTCCAACATCTTCTGTGCAGCCTTCACCACTCTCTGTAGAGCTTTTCTTTCTGCAGCTGTGCAGCCTCCATGCCACACGTTGATGCTGGAGCACAGGATGCTCTCCACTGCACACCTGTAGAAGGAGGTGAGGACTGAGCTTCTCAGACCAGCTTGCCTCAGCCGTCTGAGGAAGTAGAGTCTCTGATGAGCTTTCTTGATCAGGCTGGTGGTGTTGTTTCCCAAGCTGAAGTCATTCAGGTGCACACCCAAGTATTTGTAGCTGGAGACCACTTCCACTGCGAGCCCCTCATTCCTACGCCGGAGCTCGAGAACATGGCTCTGCACGACAGCACACAAGTCGAATGGGGTGACAGCCCTGACGTGCTGGCTCCTATGGTGGACTTAACAGTCGAATTCGACACTCGAGGCATTATGAACGAGGACGAGATCTCGATTTCAGCCTCAGGCGAATTTTCCGCGGAGGACGCAGACATCGAATCCGAGGAACAGGGAGAAGACCTCTCCCAAACCCTGGTACCTGTGCTCCCGGAAACTGACTTTTCCATCCCTGCTCTGTTTGACCTGTGCCACAGAGCAATGGACGCGCTGCACATCCCATGGCCAGAGCCTCCGCCTCGTCAACAGGTCACGAGGCTGGCAGGAAACGATTTTTACTCAAAGCAGCAGGCCGCCATGAGGCAAAGGATGCCCGTGTTCCCGGACTACCTCACAGAACTGACGCGCACCTGGCATCAGCCCAGAGCTCCCATGCTCTTACCACTCTCACAGTTCCTCGACGTGGACGGGATGGATGAGGTGGGAATAGCCAACGTGCCTCAAATTGAGGACACACTGGCGTCCCACCTGGCTCCCAAGTCATCCGGGACAAAACCAACTCTTCCCAGCAAAGCTTGTCGAGCCTCAGCTTCTCTGCTCGAGAAATGCTACAGAGTTCAGGGACTCGCGGCACGCGCCATGAACGCGTCTGCATTGATGCAGGCTTACCTAGCTGAAAAGCTACAATAGTTCCAGGTAACGACGGACAAGCAAGCTGCCGCTGACTTGCTGGATGAAGCCTGCAGGGCAACAGACTCCGTGTTCCACATGATGGGGACAGCCGCTGTTGCTCAAGGCAAAGGCATGGCGGAAGTGGTCATCGCGATACGCCATCTGTGGATGACTTTAACTGATCTCCCCAAGGGACAAAAGGTGCCTTTTCTCCACCACTCGATAGAGCCAACGGGATTGTTTGGGAAAGCTTTGGATCGAATTCAGACCAAGCTGGACCAAAGGCGCAAACAGGCTGAAGGGTGGGCATTCCCAGGAGAAGCTTCGCCCCCCCCCCCCCAGGGAGTCTGCTGGAGGCAGACCTGCGTAACTTCGCTGGGCCCACCTCGTACCGAGCACGCATGGAGCAAAAACAGGTTTGTCCCCCGCCAGGCGGTCAGACACAGGGCCTCCTCTGCGAACCAGGACACCAGACAAAAGCGTGCCTGATGAACCAGGTTCACGTCTTGACTTTATACGATCACCCGCCCAAGCAGTATGGGGAATGATCCTTTCATGTCCAGACTTTATTTGTAGCACGGTACAAAAAGCTGGTAACTCTGTTGCATGCACAAATCATGTTTTTCCTGCTGTGAGTGACATAAAATTATTGAATATAGTCATTGAATCCAGTGGACCATTGTGCATTAAGATTTATTATTGGTTGTGGCTATCATACTCATCACTGTGATCTCTATCTTAAAACCAGTATGTCTTCCCTGGTTAACAGGCGACATGTGCATTGGATGACTTTGGTGTATAAGTCTCTTATTGGCCTGCTTCTGCATTATTTATGTACTTTTATTTGAAGAATGGACAGTAGTTATTCCTTACGCTCTAAGGACTGTTTAAATCTTTATCTGAGCATGCATCAGGATACATCTTTGTGTCATCGTGTGTGAACAGAAAAGGGCAAGAATGCTAATTAGCTTTTCTGCCCCCTCAGCTTGGAATGCCTTGCAAGCTGATGTGATTAACTGTATCAAATACAGCACTGAGGTCTAACAGCTATGCCAATATCATTAGTAACTTTCACCAATGCTGTCTCTGTGCTATGGCGAGCTCTAAACTCTAACTGAAACTCCTCAAACAGATTATTTCTTTACAGATGTTCACGCAACTGTCCTCCCCAGTCAATGTGTGCAAAACCTGCATGAGTACGGTATGTATGCTTAGATGCATCAGTGGCAAAATAAGTGACACTTTTTACATAATCTTTGCAAAGATGTTTTTTGCAGTTGAATCACAATGTGTCTGTCTTTCTGGCCCTATATTTAGGGCAGACTTGATACCTCTTCCTTTAATAATCAGGATGTTTCAGTGGGGTTGTGGGTGCAGATATTGAGGAAGGGATGGTAGGTGAAATTGCTTTGTGATGACAGCTGCATCATAGTGAAATATGGTCATGTGGTCATGCTTCAGCACTTTTTTTGGCCAATTTGAAACAATGGTTGTGGTGGTGGTGTCTGTGAAAACACATCTTGAAGAGAGTGGACCCTTGAGAGAGTCTTTTTTCATTCAACCTTTATTTAAACAGATAAGTCACATTGAGCCTTGAAGACTCATTTACAAGTGAGACCTGTTTGAACAGACTATAAAAGTGGTGAAAAATTATACATAGGCTTTGGAGACAGACAAAAAAATCCTAACGCATTTTTGACCTCTGTTTGAAGGCCAAAAATATGGTAATGAAAAAAAAATCTTGCACACAAGTACATAATCAGAATCAGAATCAGGTTTATTGGCCAAGTATGTTGACACACACAAGGAATTTGTTTCTGGCTGTTCGTGTCTCTCTAGAAAATGTCTCTCTAAGGAATGCTAAAATGAAATGCTAAAAAAAAAAGCTAAAAAAATGTCTCTAGTATTGACACTATACAGATACTTTACATATAACTTACAAATAATACACAATATACAGAAAGATTCACATCACATGGAGGTTGTGAATGGGTTGGGGGTCATGCTGATGGATGTCTGATGATCAGCTGTTGATGATGGTGATGGCCTGGGGGAAGAAACTGTTCTTGTGTCTGATAGTCTTAGTGGGCAGAGATCTATAGCGTCTGCCAGACAGGAGGAGTTGGAACATGTTGTGACCCGGGTGTGTGGAGTCTGTGATGATTTTTCCAGCCCGTTTCCTGGTTCTTGCGTGGTACAAGTCCTGAATGGAGGGCAGTGAAGCCCCAATGACTTTCTCAGCCGTCCTCACTGTTCGCTGCAGCCTGTTCCTCTCCTGCCTTGTGGCTGCTCCAAACCAGACTTTGATGGATGTACACAGGAGGGACTCAATGACTGCAGTGTAGAACTGGATCAGCAGCTCCCGAGGTAGGTCCAGCTTCCTCAACTGGCGTAGGAAGTACAGTCTCTGCTGGGCCTTTTTGAGGATGGAGGTGATGTTCGGCTCCCACTTCAGGTCATGTGAGATGGTGGTTCCCAGGAACCTGAAGGACTCTACCGTAGACACAGGGCTGTTGAAGATTTTGAGGGGCAGCAGTTCTGGGGGGTGTCTCCTGAAGTCCACTCTCATCTCTACTGTCTTCAGTGTGTTCAGCTCCAGTTTGTTCAGGCTGCACCAGGACATCAGTCGTTCCACCTCCTGTCGGTATGCAGACTCGTTGTCATCACTGATAAGTCCAATGACTGTAGTGGCATCTGCAAACTTCAGGAGTTTAACAGACAGGTCATTAGAGGTGCAGTCATTGGTGTATAGAGAGAAGATCAGTGGAGAGAGCACACAACCCTGAGGGGCACCAATGCTGATGGACTGTGAGGAGGACATGATTTTCCCCAACTGCACCTGCTGCATCCTGCCTGTTAGGAAGCTGGTGATCCACTGACACATGACAGGAGAAACAGTGAGCTAAGAGAGTTTGGTGGAGAGAATGTATGGGACAATAGTGTTAAATGCTGAACTGAAATCAAGAAACAGGATTCTTGCATAAG
This sequence comes from Garcialebias charrua, assembly GCA_038048925.1. NCBI lineage: Eukaryota > Metazoa > Chordata > Actinopteri > Cyprinodontiformes > Rivulidae > Garcialebias > Garcialebias charrua. The sequence continues at coordinate 7,613 of JBBPBX010062717.1, forward strand.
TCCCCGGGTGGTCTAGATGATGCAGGATGAAATACAGTTCCATGTTGACTACATCATCCACTGACCTATTTGCCCGGTAGGCAAACTGCAGGGGGTCTAGCAGATGTCCAGTGATGTCCTTCAGGTGGGTCAGGACCAGCCGTTCAAAGGACTTCATGACCACAGATGTTAAGGTGATGGGCCTTGAAGAGTTATCCATACCATTCTGTATGCTAACCCTATGTATTCTATAATCAAATCAAGGTATTCACAACTGTTTATCACAATTGTTTATGCAATCATGTGTTATGGGTCTCACAGCAACGTTTTATTAAACTTACCTAATCAGTATTTCACATAAGTAGTACATAAAAGGGCGGCCGTGGTGTAGTGGTAATGGCAGTCGACCCCTGATCGGAAGGTTGGAGGTTCGAATCCCGCATCCGCCCACCATGTGTCGTTGTGTCCCTGGGCAAGACACTTAACCCAGAGTTGCTCCCGGTAGGTCTGGATGGCGCCTTGCAAGGTAGGCTACCACTACCGGTGTATGAATGTCTGAATGAATGGGTGGATGGTTGGTATTGTAAAGCGCTTTGGGGCTCCTCACAGGGAGCTGGAAAGCGCTATATAAATAAGCTCCATTTACCATTTACCATAATTTGTATTAAACTCACCTGATCACTACATATAGAGAGTCAGCAACAAAGCAACCCAACAGTGATTTTTGGGCCTTCCAGTCTGCAGCTGGCAGTCAGCACATATACACATTCTTAGGGGGAAGGGCAGGACACAACTCAAACTAAATATACAGTAATGCTGACTACTTATAAAACACACACATTAGTAGATCACTAAGTGACCAATTAGTGTAACTGGACATTAAATTACATTAAAGATCATACACTACACACATAGATTAGAGCTGTTCTGATACTTTCTTACTGAGCAAACATGCAGAACAAAAGGGCTGACTTTCAGTAGACTTCTGCACCAGCCATATATCTCCAAGGTCGTATAACTGACAAACAAGAGATGCACCAGGTCTCTTATCAATGCCCTAAGCCAATCAGAGGCCAGGAGAGGCATAAACTGCATCGTGATATCCCCAAACTACACAGATTTGGGCAGCATTCTTTGAGAACCTCACCGCGGAAAGGTTTGTGTATGCTCACAAATTCTCTATGTACAAAGAATTGTTTTATTCATGTTGTACCTCTGTTAATCTGTTAACCTGTGTCTGTTCAATAAATCTTTATCATTTTACAAGAGAGACTGGTCATTGAACACCGTTGAGAAACCCCTTCAACATGGTGACCCTCGACGTCTGGCCTTGTCTCTTTTTCTGATTTGGAGGGTGCGACGTGGACTGCTCTTCAGCTGTGCTGCAGTGGAGCTCTGTGACACGACAACATCAGGTGAGTCGACCGTGTATTACACAAAACCGACAATTTGGCCACCGTCCCAAATTCAACGGCATACAACCGAAGTCCAGTCTCGTGATTAAGTCTGGTTCTTCAAGTTAAAGTTAATTATACCAATTTGGTTTGGTCTGTCGACACAGGTTTCAGTTTGAACAGACGCTTGATTGTGTGCGGGACGGTCCCCGCCGCTCGGTCTCGGGCCGAGCCGCGTGCTCGTGGGTGGGACGCGTGCTCGTAGTTTTTCCTTCGTGTGTGTGTCGTCGTGGGTTGTTCGTGTTTCATTTACTTGTTTTTTGGGGGGTCAAACATCTTCGATTGGGTCGTGGGTTTCGCTGCCGCTGGTTTCGTTCAGACGGTTTCCGTCCGCCCATTGCCAGAGGGGGGAGGCGTTCGCGCATCGGCCCGTGTTCGTATTCGTTTCCGGGTACGCTCGCTTCAATCAAAGTGGCTGGACTCGCGGAGGCGTTTCTGTTTGCAAGTACCACGTTAGGGAAGTTCCTGGCTTCCTGTGACGTCACTGCGTGAGTGACCGCTCCGTGCCGCCTGTTTTTGGTTGTCGAGCGTCCTGTTGCTTGGTCTGTCGCGGGACAGACCGGATGCCACTTGGGTGAGTGAGGCCTCCGTGAAGCGGTGTATCGCGGGAATACATCGCCGTCACGTGGTAGGAAAGTCTTCCAGATGTGCCCTGCGGCGACCTTGCAACTCGCCGTGGTGGGATTCGCACTGGAGGCGTGACCCTTTGTGGTCAGAGGGGGGAGCCCAACTGTACTTTGAATACGGTAGTGCTGATTGGTTTTTGAGTTTCGGCCGTTTTGCATGCTTCTGTTCTCGTTGCTTTTGTTTTTTCGTTTTTAATTAATGTCAAAGGGGGGAGGGAATCTTTGTATATATATACACATTTTCAGTGTTTTTAATTGTCATTAATTGTTTGTGTCGACTCAGAGAGTGTGAAGTGAAGTTTTCTTTCTTTTCAGTGGTGAATGGTGCTGCCATATTTTGCTTGGACGCCAGGTAGCGGTGTTGTCTAATAGGGGGGCAAGTCTGATCACAGTGGTTTTTCCTCAGGCTTGTCCCTATGTTTTTCTGATGCAGCTCATCTGTGAGTGTTTGTGGAATAAAACATTTTGGGTGAATGAGTTGCTTGGAGACAGATATGGCACACATATAGGATAAAAAGGACCAGGAACAAGGAACCATTCGTGAACTCTTGCTTAGGATCCAAGCGGAAATCAGATTTTTATAAACCGTAAACACAGCGAGGTGTAAAAAATGGGAGAGACTATTATCAAAAATTGTCGAGGAAGCAGACGGATCAACAGACAATTTAGTCCTGACGAAAGTTATACAACACAAACAACAGCTCAATGAAATTGGAACAGAACTGGCTAATTGTAAAACATTTGCGGACTATCAACAGTTAATTAAGAAATATAATGAACAGTTAAAACAAGTTGAAATGCATGAACAATTATGGTTAATGACGGAAAGTGTACAAGAATTAGGAAACACAGAGAACTGTTCACTTTTCTTTTTTCTTTTTTTTTCATTTATAGATGGCCTCCCTTCACACCTTTTAGCCATCCTCTCACTCCAATATGCATTTTTTATTTTTATTTTTTTAAGAGAGAAAGAAAGAAAAGGGAAAGTAAGACAACAAAACAACAATTATCCACAAAAAGAGCACAAGACAAACACACCCAACCTCCGTTCACAATCCTGCAAAGCACATGACAGAACACAGCAACGAAACATACATGCATAAAGACTGATAATATTCATGACCTTGTAGTAGCTTTCTATAAATAAATACACATACCCATTCCTACAAATATGTATACAGTATACATACATATACATTTATATTCATTCATATACCCATCTACATATCTGCATATATCAAATTCAAGATCTTTTTTATTGAATTTTTCATTTTTTTTTCAGACAACAACAACAACAAACAAAAACAACAACAACAAAACACAACAATCAATCTAAGTTAGAACGTGTAGAAAATAATCCCTACCCAATCACTGCCAAAAGAAAAGGAAAAAAATAAATAAAAGGTAAAATAACCAAGAGACTGCATTAACCTGAATGAGTTGTGTTGTCAAAGAGACTGGAACAGATTCAGGAAAGGTCCCCAGACATTCTCAAATTTACACTCTTTCTGTTGGAGTGTGAATCTGATTTTCTCCAGCTTTAAACAGGACATGATGTCAGCCAACCACTGAGCGTGAGTGGGTGGAAACGGTTCTTTCCACCTAAGCAAAATAGCTCGTCTGGCCAGGAGAGAGGTGAACGATATTACATGTTGTTGGTTTTTATTTAGGTGTGTCATGCCCTCTACAAGACCAAACAGAGCAATCAGTGGGTCAGGGTTCAGGCGTGTATCTAGTACATGTGATAAAGTCTGAAAGATTTCCCGCCAATATTTGTTCAGAGATGGGCAAAACCAAAACATATGGGAGAGAGAGGCTTCAGCATGTTTGCATCTCACACAGTATGGGCTGACATCAGGATACATAGAGGACAATTTCAGTTTAGAGATGTGAGCTCTGTGCACCACTTTAAATTGTATTAGACAATGTCTAGCACAGAGAGAACTGGAGCTCACCAGTTTGAGTATGGAGGTCCAAGAGTCCTCTGAGATAGAGGAGCCGAGATCCTCTTCCCAAGCAGCTTTTATTTTATCTGAGGAAGCACGCTTCAAATCCAATAGTTTACTGTAAATGAATGAAATGGACTGTTTTTTATTTGGGTCTAGAGAAAGAATAGTGTCAACAATACTGCTATCGGTTGAAATGGAGAGGCTGGACAAATGAAGAGTAATAAAGTGCCGTATTTGGAGATACCTGAAAAAATTGGACTGGGGAAGACCAAATTTTTCACATAGTTGTTGAAATGAAGCTAAAGTGTTATTGAGAAACAAGTCATTGAAGCGTACTATACCCCTTCTTTGCCATTCTTTAAAAACAGAGTCCTGAGATGAGGGTTTGAAAAGTTGGTTAGACATGATAGGGCTATAGAGAGAGAAACTAGAGAAATTGAAACATTTACGAAATTGTGCCCAGATTTTTAGTGAGTGTTTTATAACTGGATTTATAACAGTTGTAAGTGGTGGAAGCGGGAGTGAGGATCCCAAGAAAGCCACGGAGGACCATTTCCCAGAACACTGTGACTCCATCTCTACCCAGTCAGGGCTGTCAGGCCTGTTGTAATAGAATGACCAGAATGCTAGACAGTGCAAGTTTGCTGCCCAATAATAAAAGCGGAAATTTGGAAGGGCAAGACCGCCTGCGGCCTTAGTTTTTTGGAGATGTGTCTTATTTAAGCGTGGACGTTTTCCTTGCCACAGATATGATGAAATGATGGAATCTAACTGAACAAAGAATGAACCAGGGATAAAAACAGGAATATTTTGAAAAAGATATAAAAACTTAGGTAAAGTGACCATCTTGACTGAGTTAATACGGCCTGTGAGGGAAATGGAAAGCGGTGACCATCGGGATAATGCCTGCTTTGTCTGATTCAACAGAGAGACAAAGTTTTCTTGATATAAATCTTTATACCTCCTCGTAACTGTAACACCCAGGTAAGAGAATTTTGTCTTCTCAATTTTAAGAGGCCATTTACCAAAGTCAAGAGTCTGCGCCAGGGTATTGACAGGGAAAATTACACTTTTACTCAGGTTTAATTTGTAACCAGAGTTTATTCCAAATTCCTCAAGTAATGATAAAACGGAGGGCAGCGTGTCAGTCGGATGAGAAATGAAAAGTAAAAGGTCATCAGCATAAAGGGAGACCTTGTGCTCCATATCGCCTCTCCAGATTCCTGAAATTGTGTCACAGGACCGCAAGGCAGTGGCAAGAGGTTCAATTGCCAGGTCAAAGAGCATAGGGCTCAGTGGGCATCCCTGGCGAGTTCCTCGATGTAGACTGAAGGGTTTTGATATCTGAGAGTTGGTACGAATGGTTGCGGTGGGATGTGAATAAATTAATTGCACCCATGTAATGAAATTGGGGCCAAAACCAAATTTGTCAAGAACATTAAACAAGTAGTCCCATTCAACCCGATCAAATGCTTTCTCTGCATCAAGGGAAATAACACACTCAGGAACAGTATCCGAAGGAGAATAAATAATGTCAAAAAGGCGTCTGACATTAAAAAAGGAGTGCCTGCCTTTAATGAATCCAGTCTGGTCTTTTGATATGATCAAAGGAAGGATCTTTTCCAACCTTTGAGCAAGAACTTTGGCTAAAATTTTGGCGTCTGTATTTAAAAGGGAGATTGGTCGATAAGAGGAACAGTGAGTTGGGTCTTTTCCTTTCTTTGCAATGAGGGTAATGCAGGCCTCTAAAAAAGATTTCGGAAGGGATCCTTGGTCAAATGACTCTAAGAGAACCGAGTGTAGGAGTGGGGAAAGTAATGAAGAAAATTTCTTAAAAAATTCAGCAGGGAAGCCGTCAGGACCCGGACATTTGCCAGACTGCATTACCGATACAGCTGACACAATTTCTGTCAGGGATATTGGGATCTCCAGTGCATCTTTCAGGTTGGGTGTGAGTTTTGGCATGTTGGTCTTTTCGAAAAACTGAGAAGATAAATTCTTGTTGGTATGGGATTCTGAAGTATATAAATGGGAATAAAAGTCCTTAAATGTTCTGTTAATTTGTAAATGATCTAGACTTGTGGTGCCGTTCTCTAATTGGATCTTAGGGATGATTTGTTTAGCCATAGCCATATATATACATCCCTGCATCCATTTGTGTGTGGTTGTGAGCATGCATAAGTGAATAAGGTTCCTCCAATAGAACATTTAGTAGCGAGTGTGAAGCATCAGAGACCCGTCCCCCCAAAGCCCGAGACAGACGAAGGGGCGATCAAAGCCCAAGACCCTAGGAAGGACCCCGAGCCCAGAGTCCCCAGGACCACCCGAACAGGACGAGCCACTCGTCCACTCCCCAGAACAGTTCACTTTTAAAAGATTCAAGGCAGTAGGTGGTGGGAAAAGAGCAGTCAGACGTCGCCACCTACAGGAGGTTGAAACAAGTTGCATGGGCTGAGATGGAGTTGAGGAAGTGAGCTAGAGGGAGAGAGGATGTTATGTCAGAAGAAAGTAAACAGAAAGTTGAGAGACAGAAGAAAGGAATCAGTAAGTACAGACAGAGGACATGTGGAGATGTTGAGATGAAGGGCAGGGGAAAGTGACAGAAAGGACTTGGAGGTGACAGAGAAATGGACAGGAATGTGGAATAATATGGAAAAATATTCATATTGGGAATGATGTGGATGAGAGTGAAGACAGAAAAGAGAAAGCAGGAAGTTGAGACAGGAGAAAAGTGAAAGGGAAGTTGACACAGGGAAGAGCACAGGAAAGTTGGGACAAAGACAGGAATCAGGAAGTAGAGATGAGCAAGAAAGTTCTGGGAGGCAGGAGACGACGTTGCTTAGAGGGATGTGGGACAATTTTGGGTTTAGGTTAAATTGACTTTAAATTAGATGTAGAATTTTTTTTTTGAACCGTTGTACAGACCAGATCCAATGAGATGTGTTTTCTGGGAGACAAATGCCGAAAGAGACCGGACAGATATAGCTTTTGAATTTTGGTCTAGTAATATATTGGCGTTATTATTTAGACTATTTTCTTTTTCCTTCCACAGCCTGACAGCACACAGTGGGTGGAGGGGGAGCATGAGACAGGCAGACCTCTTTCTTACAGAACACATAATGTAATTTTTCATGAGCTAGGATTCACTCAAATAAATATAACACTCATATAACACCTGCGTTTGGTGTCAGGAGATTGGGGTTATCGGTTATGGTTCAATTGAATTTGGATGCATAAAGTTGACACCGACACGGTTCATTGTAACTCCGCGAGCGACAGCTGACAGCCATGTTGGAAGACAAAGACAGTTAAAGGGGCAAAAAGTAAAGAACTGTCATTCAAACAACAGAATGTCCATGAACTTCCTCAGCCACATTTCCAAGGCAGAGACTTTGACCAAAGAACTGTCCAAGACACGAACAGATGTCACTATCACCATCAAACACAAAGTGAAATCAAGTGAAGTCAGGGCTTGGGGCACCCTGCACGGCTACCAGAACGAGTAGCCAAGCTGAACTATGAACGAGTTTGCACGAGCAGAATGAGAGCATGTGAAACCGCTGTCTGGAGTCACCTATTCCAGCAATCTGTGAAGGTGTTGGCCTACCATTTGAACCGGTTGAATTGGACGTGAGCCTTAGTCCCAGGATCCAAACGTGAAGTGCATTGTTTAATGATACACATAAGGGCAAGTAGGACATGCCCCCGCATGTCACATAATTATTAGGTTAATACTGATTCGTGAGCTCTGTTTGCCTACTTTTCCCCGTTCCTGAAGGCTCTGAAACGAAATAATAAGGCTCTCATCCTGAGGCCTAAAGCAAAATGAGATTTTTGAATATTTTCACAGGAAAAATTGGTGTCACCACAATTATTCGTATTAGGCTTTAAAAGTTAGATAATTAATGGCATTTCTCCTCGAGGTAATGCATTTCCAGGAGTCTGGTAGGGTACAACGGATGAGTTGGAATTCAAGACTATAGCTAAGCCGCATAAATTTGATCGTTAATCAGTTCAGACAGGATCAATAAAGTAAGAACAAGCTTTCAGAGATGAGGAGAGCACAGGTTGATGACAAGGCGAGAACAAATTTGCAAGATGATAAAATACAGGAGGCGCACGTGGTGGTCGGTGAGGAAAGTGGTTTCAGTGGACAAGAGAGGGTTTTGGACAGCAAAGGGAAAAAATGACACAGGAAGCAGACGTGAGAAATTGTAACACAGGCTTAACATTACCGACACACAGACACTGACTAAACATCAACAGTAAACTGTCAAGCTGATTTGAAAGCAAAAACATCTGGATACATCAATTGGAACTAATATGTTGTTGTAACACCAGAAGACAGGGGCGGCTCCTGAAGAGAGACACTGAGAACAGGACCATGAGGCTGAAGTGGGGCAGGATGGATTGTGAATTCATCCAGAAGATGGAAGAGAAGAAGATTTTGAGGAGCAGCCAGGACTCGCGCATGTGGGTGCACACCAGATGAAGAGAAGTGTCGTCAGCTGGTGGCACACACACATTTAGATTCTCTGATCAGAACATTTGTGCACGAATGCGCCATGCGTTCATTGCGTAAGGCTCAACAGACGAGGAGGTCGCGTGAACAAGGAAAATTTCAGACCGTGATGACACCAGGTCATGAGATAATAATTAGTTGCACAGACATGCTCGAAGCGGTAAAATATTTCAGAAATTTACTGGTTGGCGTTGCCGCACTCACCGGCTGACCAGAGGCATAAAAAAAATAAAAAGAGAAGACAACAAACCGGTCCTAAAAATTTTTAATCAATTGTTACATTCCATGTCATGGTTTTCCTGTAAAATCAGATCAGATAATGGTACACATTTCAAAAATGTAGATATAATGAATGTTAAAAATAATTTAGGCCTCAAACATGTTAGTACACTTTTGAAACTTTTGAGCGGACCAGAGACCGAGGGAAGTAAGTTCCCCCTGGCCGCTAGCCTGTCTGCCTTGTTGCCTTGAGAGGGAAGAGCCAGCTGCATTTGTGCAGCTTCAAAAGGCATAATAACAGCAAGAGGAGCCAAAGAGGGAAGATTATCCATCTTGTTGGGTTAGGGCAGTTTGCTTGCCAGTGGATCGGGGAAATGAACAAAGTACCAGCTGGTTTATTATCTTGAGCAATCTGCAGCCCGAAAAGGGGTGGTGACGTGTCAACATCTCAGCTACCGTTGAAGGAGGGCGGCATTCAGAAAGATCTGAGAAGAACAAAACTCAGGGTGTTTTTTATTAAATCAAAAGGACTAAAACGGTGTTTTAAATTGTAAAGGTGTTTCTACTCTCTTGAATTCTTAAAAGCATCAGTATTTGGGGTACCGGTAAATCGTTAAATTTTAAACTGTAAATCTCACATTTAAAGGATCACACATTTAAAATTAGATTTTAGACTTTACCTTTGAGTTTTGAATTAGTGTTACACTTTATACTTTACATTACTAATTACTAATCTTATCTTGGAGTTGATTTAGCTGTCAACTATTGGTTGCTATATTTTAAATTTTTAGTCACATTCAACATTTTTACTTTTTCCTAAAATTAGAGGTCAACACAACAACACATAGAATACTTTGCGGAGGTTGGGGTTTAGGGCGCCGGGGGGGTTGGGGCTGCTTAGGTGGGGAGGACCCTGCCTTTGACCTTGGGAGGACCGGGGGGGTTCTGGGGGATGTCTGCCAGGGGCGGCATGCGGGCCCTCTGGTGGTCGGCGGCAGCGGTCATGGGTCGCCGGTCGGTGACCCGGCTGTGCTGGGGTGGTTTCGGGGTGGGCGCCGGGAGCTTGGGATTCTGGGGGCGTGTCGTCCCCGGGCTTGGGCCTGTGGGGGTCGGGGGTCTTGAGCTCTGGCGGGCGGGTCGCCGGGCTATGGGCTGGCTGGCGCTCTGGTGCCCGGCTCTGGCCGGGGGCCCTCGGCTCGCTGGTGGGTTGGGGGTTCATGTGCTGGGGGGTTGGGTGTCTGGGGGCGTGACTGGTGGCCAATGGGAGGGGGCGGGTGAACCCAGTCTGGGTGTCTAATGTGTTATGTGTTCTGAAAGTTGTTAATATGAAGGGTGGGTGTAGTATTTCTTCTGGGGTGGGGGGTAAGTGGATGTCCTGGATGATGGTCTTGGACTATGCTTGGCCGGTGTGCGGGCCCTGGTTGGGGCCTGTTCTCGGTGCTTCCTGGCTCTGTCGGCGGTTGGGCGGGCGCTCTTGGCCGTGTCGTCCATATGGGATTTTGTGTCTTCTTGGGCGGCGGGCTGACTACGGTTCGCAGGGGTCGTGGTGGCCCTGGTGGGTATGGGCTGTTGGTTCTGCTGTTGGAGGCCCTCAGGACCGTGTCCCTCTCTGGTCTTGATTCAATGGCCCGGCAGTCGGAGAGGTGTTTCCTTAGCCTCGCACCTTCGGTGGACTTTGGCGAACTGGGGGTGGTACGCAGGGTCAGCAGGAGCCCTGTTCCTGTTCCTGGGCAGCACGGTGGCACAACTGGTAGAGCTGCTGCCTCTCAGCGAGAAGGTTGCCGGTTCAAATCCCGGTCCGGGGCCTTTCTGGGTGGAGTTTGCATATTCTCCCCGTGCATGCGTGGGTTTCCTCCGGGTACTCCGGTTTCCTCCCACAGACCAAAAAACATGCTTGTTAGGCTGATTGGTGACTCTAAATTGACCCTAGGTGTGAGAGTGGATGGTTGTTTGGTGTGAGTGAGACAGGTCCCTCTTGTAAATGAGTCCCCGTGACTCAACGAGGCTAGCCTGTATAAATAAAGGTTGAATGAATGAATGAATGATTGAAAAAGATATTTTCTCCCCATCCCTCACCACGTACCTCCGCCCTCTTCATCTTAAATTAATACATGTAGGGAATTTGAGTCTCGGGTGTGCTACAACGGTTTTACATCTCTGTTGTACAGAACCACCTGGGACTCAATTTTATATACACTTTAGACATTCATTCATAAACATTCTCATAAAAGTCACACATAGGGAATGGAGTGAGCAATAAGTTTATGGGTGGCGGGATGACACCACTCTCGCCCCCATGCCTATGCTCACTCAACATTATGCATTTAGACAATAAGGGCCTGGGTTAGAGTTGGAGTGGAGGGGAAACTGGTACAATGCCAGCCTTTGCTCCTTCTCTTTCCTTTTTAAGTACACTTTAGAACAACACTCACCAACAGTACATTTGGGGACGGGGGTGTGTGTGTCGGGGTCTTGATTTGTTAATTTCAATTTTATTTATTTATGTATTTATTATATATATATTTATATATTATTTATTTATTTTTCTCTTACCCCCCTGGTTGCCTGGCGGACATTCTGGGGGTGGGCCGTCAGGGGTTGTCCTGGGATGTGGGGGGGTTCGGGGCCTGGGGGTTCGCCGTGGGCGGGGCTGGCAGTGCGCTCCCTCTGGGGCTGCTTGGGCTCGGGTGTCCTGTCCTGTCGGCAGGGCGCGGGTTGGGCCGAATCTTGGATGTCTGCTGCTCTCCACCCCAGAATGAATGGGCCTACCTCCTGGGTTTGGATATGGGCTGCCCCACGTAGGGGGCAGGTACATGTCTTGGACCTAGGGGGTATAGAGTGTGCATCGGGATTATGAATGGAACGTGTCGTTATTGTATGTCTTTCTGTGAGTGAGGGTGAGGATGAGGGTGGGTCTGAGTGAGTGTGTCTGTGTATGAATGTTTAAGTGTCAGGCTGGGACTTGGACTGCCCCCTCTCTGATACTTCTGAGGCTACTAGTGTCGCGCTCCTGCCACGTGGCCCCCTGGTGGGTGTTCCTTTGCCTGCGGGCGTGCTTGGGGCCCTCACTATCTGGGGTTGGGCGCTTGGGCGTTTGTCGGCTCGGCCTGGTGGCTGCCTGGTGGGGCTCGTGTCCTCTGGTCCTTTCGGGTCTTGGCCTGAGGGATGGGCGTCCCCGGGCCTCGGTGACCGGCCCTGGGGCTACGTCGGTACGGCGGGCTCCGGCGGGGGCCTGTGAATTTGTCGCGTTTGACCCCGGGGGGTCATTGTATGTGGTCGCTGGTGGGATTCGTCCGGTTCTTCCCCTTGGTCGGATCTGGGGAGTGGGCGAGTGGCTCGTCCTGTTCGGGTGGCCCTGGGGACTCTGGGCTCGGGGTCCTTCCTGGAGTCTTGGGCTTTGATCGCCCCTTCGTCTGCCTCGGGCTTTGGGGGGACGGATCTCTGATGCTTCACAGTCGCTACTAAATGTTCTATTGGAGGAACCATATTCACTTATGCATGCTCACAACCACACACAAATGGATGCAGGGATGTATATGTAGATATATGCAGATATGTAGATGGGTATATGAATGAATATAAATGTATATGTATGTATACTGTATATATATTTGTAGGTATGGGTATGTTTATTTATAGAAATCTACTGCAAGGTCATGAAGATTATTAGTCTTTATGCATGTATGTTTCGTTGCTGTGTTCTGTCATGTGCTTTGCAGGATTGTGGACGGAGGTTGGGTGTGTTTGCCTTGTGCTCTTTTTGTGGATAATTGTTGTTTTGTTGTCTTACTTTCTCTTTTCTTTCTTTCTCTCTATTTATAAAAATAAAAATACATACTGGAGTGAGAGGATGGCTATAAGGTGAGAAGGGAGGCCATCTATAAATGGAAAAAAAAAAAGAAATTTCTTATTTTCTTGTTCAGAGTCCGGAGATCCAGGACCGTCCTCAGGGATTGATCTCCTTTGGGCACCAGGAAGAGCTTGCTGCAATGACCGGAGCATAGTTTGTGTTTTGGAACAATACTTATTACTCCTTTTTGTAGCATCATTGACACTTCCTCCCTAAGCACGTGCGCACGTGCTGGGTTAATGTCCGATCACAGCACCCCCACGAAGGGGGGGGGGGTCCTTTGATGAACTGCAGCTTGAGCCTACGATGCACCGTCGTAATGACCTATTCGTTTGGCAGACACGACCTCCAGGCTTGCGCGTGCACCATGAGCCTGGAAGGGATGTCTAGCTGCTGCTTGTCATATTTGAGTGCGGGAGGGGTGGCCTTCGACCCCTCTCGCGTACCCTGTAGCAGGCTGGTCTGCCCAACAGAAGACATCGCAAGATCTGACTGTCTCAGGCAGAACTCGTGTGTCCTACTGTAGTTCAT
>JBBPBX010062718.1:0-11734 GCA_038048925.1 Garcialebias charrua
TAGCTAATGTAGGTCACTGCATCCCTGATGCATCCTTACATTTCTATGCTGATGATACAGTTGTTTACTGCCGAGCTAAAACAGTTGCTAAGGCTTTCCAGTTACTGCAATCCGCTTTTGACATCATCCAGTCAGATTTGTTCCGTCTCAAACTTGTCCTAAATGCTGATAAAACAAAAGGGATGTTTTTTTCAAATAGGAAGGCGGTTCCAGCAGATCCTCCTCTGATTTTATCTTCAAATGGTGTCCCTATTGAGTTTGTTGATTCCTATAAATATCTGGGTATCCTGATCGATTCACATCTCTCTTTTAAACTCCACGTGGAAAACCTAGTGAAGAAACTGAAAGTTAAACTGGGTTTCTTTTTCAGAAACAGATCATGTCTATCACTGAATGTTAGGAAACGCCTTGTGTCTGTGACTTTCCTTCCCTCCATTGATTACGGTGACATTCTCTACATGAATGCTCCTACAAGCACCCTGCGGATGTTGGATGTTGTCTATCATGGTGCACTAAGATTCATAACTGGTTGTGATTATCGTACCCACCACTGCACCCTGTATTCACTGGTTAACTGGACATCATTAACCTCACGCAGACTCTTCCACTGGTACATTTTCATCTTTAAATCACTTCTTGGTCTGCTGCCCTCATACATCTCCTCCTACATGTCTTTGCGTGAGTGCAGCTACAGTGTGCGCTCTCAGGACATGATTACCTGCAGTGTTCCGTCAGTGAGGACTGAACTTGGAAAAAGGGCCTTCTCCTACTCCGCTCCTGCTTCATGGAATATCTTACAAAAAGATCTGAAGCTCTCGACCTTGACTTCTCTAAATGGTTTTCAGAATCTGTTGGAATCCTGGCAAAAACCAATGCAGATTTGTTCCTGTCTTTGATTTTATACGTCTACCTTATAATGTTTTGCTAGTTTTTTGATACTTTCTTTTGTTTTCTATTGTTTATTGTTTGTTTGTTTATTGTTTAAGGAAATTCTACCACTGCTGTTCATTGTTCTTTAGTTTTAGCAGGTCGCTTTCATAAATGAGCCCTTGAGGTTCAAAAGATTTACCTGACTAAATAAAGGTTGAATGAATTTCCCAGCCGCTCTCTACAAGGTATGTAGAGAGCACAGCCTGAGAAGAAAAATGCCACATGTAGAAACATCATCCTGATGTTACCACTGGACACATAGATGAAACACCAGCCAAAGACAGCACAAGCGTGCTCCGCTAGTGTAATTACCCATCATCTCCTTTTTCCCTGGAAACTTTGAGAAACAGGAGGAAAAGGGCAAGGGACCCCTTACGCCACTGGCAACCAGATGGCAATGTGGAGGTAAAGAACACAGTTCAAGCACAGGGTAACCTTCCAGGTCCCTAGGGGAAAGAATTTCATATATACAAGGGGCACGCACGAGTCCCTCATCTGCTCCTTGAACAGACAACTTACTAGGACTGTCAAAAGGGGGCCCATCCTGATGTTGGAGACCAGTTAAGGAGAGGGGAACCCTTCCACTGAACATCTCCCAAGTAAACATAAACACCAAGGGACTCCCTTGTGTATGTTGTTGCTATTTGTTGTTGTTTTGTTTTTTTTGAGAAAAAACGATCCAACCTTAGGCCCTCAGCCAGTTCCCTTCAGTGGCCAGGCTATAAGCTGCCACAGCTCCGGACGTGGGTGCAGAAGCTGCCCACGTGCCTGAGTCAGCAGGTCCCTGTTGGAAGGCAACTGCCATGGTATCCCTGATAACATTGAGATCACTTTGACACTGTGGACCATAGTACCCTCCTCCACCGTCTTCATGTGGAGGTCGGTCTCTGTGACACTNACTGTATATAAGTGGCAGACAAACAAAATCACCAGTTAATTTCATATTATAATTCTTAAGTATTGTGCTTATTGCACATGTCATTATTCTGCTGTTTTCCTCTTTGTAAAGTAATAATGAAGTCCTGATCAGTCAATGTTAGTTAAATATTTAGCTGGGCTATTAGCCTCCATAGCAAGCCTGCAGAACATGCTAATATGCTAACTTTTGTAGCTGATTGCAAATGTTTGTTTCAAAACAGATTTGTCTTGAAAAGAGAGATGAGTGTCGCTCACTGGTAGACAAGCTATGACTAATGGTACGTACTGACCAAACGCATTTTCAACGGCAAAAAGGCTCGTCACGCACGCAAGTGGACGCACTGGACCCAGTTGTGTCCTGACCAGAACGAGAAGCTGCGGCGGCGGGGGGTGTGGGAGGAGCTTACCAGTACAACGAGTTCCTCACTGCACTCTGCCAGTCTCTGTAGAGAGCAGACTTGACTGGTCGTGAAGGAGTTGTCGCGAACACACAGATTTCTCTTCCATAGTCCATGACTCCGCGGGTTTTTTCTGTGTCCCAATACGTCACATAGTGCGCGCGCCCCCTCGTTTCCGCGTCCCCCTCTCTCCTCCCCCCGACTCCCCCCCGACTCTCCCTGATCAACCAGAGTTGAACGGCGTTTGAACGTTTGAACGGCGAAAACGTTCAGCAATGTTCAACGCGTGCTTGGAGGCTGACGCGGGTTCACGTGCACGGAAAACGCTTTTCCAGCACGCTCAACACGCACGTCACGTGACGCGCGACGCCAAGACGTGGCTGGAGGTGCGTCCCCCATTGACTTTGCATGTAAACTGGACGTTCCTGCCGTTGAAAACGCGTTTGGTCAGGACGTACCATAACTGTTTTTTAATGTTAAAATGCACAACCTCTCTACATTTTGAAAGTGTATTCAATGAACAAATGATTGTCAGCTTGGAAGAGCAGGTCCAATGAAAAAAATATATAAAAAATAAAAATAAAAACACCTTGCCTCTGTTATCTATGGTAGTTTTTTGACCTTCAAACTGTAAGGGTGGTATGATGGAAAAAAAGTGACTTTTTAAAAACGGTTGTATACTTTGAAACCGATAACAGGCCCATGGCTAGTTTGGACAAACCAACATGCTATATTTTTTTGCTTTTGTGTTTGCAGACTTAACTTGAAAAACCAAACAATTCATCAGAGGTGTTTTTGTGATTTTTCAAACAGTTGTTATATTGAAAAGCTCATAAAAGTATGTTTGAGCACTGACATAGATCAGCTATTTCCCTTGTTTAATGTGGATTCTCATTTTGCATGTGTCATGCACTTTTACAGTAACAGTACTCCCTGTCTTCTGACATTCGGCTCAGTTTCATACAACTCACCCTAAAGCAGATGCACATCACTGCACAAAGCATGACTTGCAAATATCTGTTGAATTAATGCAGGTTTTGTGAATCACCGACTTGCTCATGCTAGCTAGATAATAAATCTGGTCTTGCATTGTGTTTAGTTCGACTTTGTGAAACTGCTGGATGGGAAAGCCCTGCCCAGGTCCCTGACTGATCCCGTCTCAGCCGCAAAAGCTCCTAAAGGCCTGCTGCTCAGTGGCCTGCAAGAAACTGGCTTCATTGAGTATATGGACCCCGGGACGTGGCACCTGGCTGTCTACAATGATGGACGCAACCTGGAGCAAGTGTTGCTCCACAGCACACCGATAGGTGAGGACACACTTCTTTTCTGTTTGCATTTCACGTGCCTTCATCTTAAAGAAAATCAAGGTTGATCTGATTTCATGTTTTGTCTTTGTCATCTTCCGGTGAAAGGCATTACTGAGCATTATTAGTTGGATGTACATCTACAGCTGAATAGGTTTTGGTCTCAGTGTGAATGAAGATGGCTGATGGCACAGCATGGATGAGTCAGCTTGCAGTTAATTGAGCTAAAAACAATTGTGGTAAAAGTTGAAACCGTTCTTCAACACATTGTGTGAGGTTTAATAGATTGAGCAAGATCGTTGTATAAAATGTTGTCAATACCTGTTGGATTCAACCCTTTTTGTCTGTTGGTAGAGAAAATCTATGATAATGAAGAAGTCAGTATGTATATACAGTATATATATATTTTTTTCTTTTTCAGGAAAATATTATTGGATGCTTATAGCTTCAACTAAATATTTTTTGGTCAGTTTCATTCAACCTTTATTAATTCTTATTGCGTTTATAACAGACCTGTTTTTAAAACTTTGACTTTAAGTGTTCAACTCAGCAAAATATGTCATGAAATAATCAATATATTTAGTGAAATTATCAGAGAGTAACCACTGGCTCTACTTTTAAAACAACTTTTGGAGTCAAGCCATGTTCAACATGGCTGCCACAGCTAATCATCAATAACCAATCCAAAATTGGTTTAAACCTGTCAATTGTATAAATAATAAGCTAAAATGGGGTGTGTTTGTTGTTGAAAATCATATTCAGTGTATTTTTTTAAGCTTGTCACATCTTGCAAGATCATAATATTCACAAGTTTACACATCAGTTTATTTAAAAGGTTTGACAAAAACAGCGATATCTGCATCTCTTAGCATAATATTAATACAATTATTTCACATGAAAGGTGGTGGGCTGTACATTTTCACAAAGCATTGCTCATCTGTTAATCTAATCCTTAAACTGTTAGCTGGAGAATCAGTCTGCTCATACATTACCCAAATTTCCAACACATTTTTTTGAGGATGCTTCTTTAAACACTGTATTTTGTTAAGGTATGCTGGACAATGATGAGGCAGTGAAGACATTGTCCCACTAATTATCCACTTGTCTATATTCAGCCGCATACTCTTGCATTATTCACATTCTTCAATTTACTCTGCCATTCGTGTGTGTCATTGCAATGAGCTGCAGTTAGCAAGTCCTGTTATTATTACAGGAGCTGTCCTCCCCTTACTTACTGCTGTCTCTCCTGCCATGCCGAACTAACGTGTCATAGGAAAAGTTTCCTCGAAATGTCAGTGAGTTTGAAATGTCTCTTAAGCATGTTTCTGTGCTTCTGTATGAAAAAAAAGATGACTTTAGAGCCTAGCATCCCTTCAATGACTGCATCTAGCCCACCACATCGCATGCCAAAGTTTTAAAACAAAAATTTTTTTTTACTGAGAAATGTCACAAATTTAGTCAACCCTTGAAAAAATATGAATGACTTTTCATTTTTGGCCATATTATCTGCGTTTCTCAGACTGCAATTCAACTTCTATTATTATTTTAATTGTCTTACCTAAGTTTATTTCTTTTTCATATCCTTATTGTTATTTTAACCACTTTCTAATTGTTAACTTTTAATATGTAAAAAATTGACAAAGTTAAAGTTACGTTCATGATGCTTTTTCATTCATTCAACCTTTATTTAGTCAGGTAAATCTTTTGAACCTCATGGGCTCATTTACGAAAGCGACCTGCTAAAACTAAAGAACAATGAACAGCAGTGATAGAATTTCATTAAACAATAAACAAACAAACAATAAACAATAGAAAACAAAAAGAGAGAAAAAAACAAAAGATTTTTTTTTCTTTTTTTTAACAAAGTATCAAAAAACTAGCAAAACATTATAAGGTAGACGTATAAAATCAAAGACAGGAACAAATCTGCATTGGTTTTTGCCAGGATTCCAACAGATTCTGAAAACCATTTAGAGAAGTCAAGGTCGAGAGCTTCAGATCTTTTTGTAAGATATTCCATGAAGCAGGAGCAGAGTAGGAGAAGGCCCTTTTTCCAAGTTCAGTCCTCACTGACGGAACACTGCAGGTAATCATGTCCTGAGAGCGCACGCTGTAGCTGCACTCACGCAAAGACATGTAGGAGGAGATGTATGAGGGCAGCAGACCAAGAAGTGATTTAAAGATGAAAATGTACCAGTGGAAGAGTCTGCGTGAGGTTAATGATGTCCAGTTAACCAGTGAATACAGGGTGCAGTGGTGGGTACGATAATCACAACCAGTTATGAATCTTAGTGCACCATGATAGACAACATCCAACATCCGCAGGGTGCTTGTAGGAGCATTCATGTAGAGAATGTCACCGTAATCAATGGAGGGAAGGAAAGTCACAGATACAAGGCGTTTCCTAACATTCAGTGTTAGACATGATCTGTTTCTGAAAAAGAAACCCAGTTTAACTTTCAGTTTCTTCACTAGGTTTTCCACGTGGAAAATGACATGCTAATGACAAATAGTTAAGAAAGCCTTCTTAAATTGGGTTGTAAATGAAAGTCGGTCAGTTATAGATTTACAGCCAATTTTTCATTAAAATCCATCCAATGGTTCATGATATTTTCTGCTAACAGAAAAAATTGGGTTGATGCCAACATGCAATGCTAAAAAGTTTTGAGTAAATATATCAAAGATGGGAAGCACTTGCAGTATATGTTTATATTAATTTTAGCTACAACCATACCAGATGTTTTCACAATACCTGTACACTATATGGAAACAGCCTATGTGTGTCTCTTAAGATAATTTGGATGTGACAGCCATCTTGAAACAAACTGAAAGTTAAACTGGGTTTCTTTTTCAAAAATAAATCCTGTCCCTGAAGGAAACACATTGTAACTGTGACTTCCCTTCCCTCCATTGATTACGGTGACATTATTTACATGAACGCTCCTAAAAGCACCCTGCAGAGGTTGCACTCTGTCTACCGTACCCATCACTGCACCCTGTATTCACTGGTTAACTGGTCATCATTAATTTCACACAGACTCTCTCTGGTACATTTTTATCTTTAAATCACTTGGACTTGGAAGACTTGATGACGTGTCTATCTCTGCTGTCATCTGTGGATCTTAAGGATGCATATTTAATTAGATTTATGATAACTGGTTCCTGCTTTTTGGATTTGGCTGGTTCCTGGTCTATCAACACACAAGGAAGACGTCGGCAGCTAATCTGGATCTGGTCAGGCTGCCTGCCTTACATGATGGCTTGGTTCATGTCTTGAGAAACCAGACTTGTGGCTGAATGGATTACATCTCTGGGATTTTCTCAGGCACGTTCCATTGGTGTGGTCATTTTAATTTGGACATTTCGGAATCGAGTGGACCGACACAGACTGAAGGTAGATGTCATTAAAGTTCTGCCTGTCCCCAAAACAACCGTGTTTATCTGACATTCGGCTCCCCGACTGGCCTTGATAGGCCGTCTTATCTCAACACGCCTGAGAAGTTTTGTAAACTTGACGCTCTCACCCTCACAAACCTTCTACTGAGGAATTCCACAGACTTTTCAGAGGAACCCAGCTGAATAAACATTCTGTCATCATTTCAGGACTCTGGATTTGCCTCTATCCATCCTCGGCAGCAGCCCCCCCCCCCAATGTGTTAGGATTTTTTTTGTCTCCAAACCCTGTGTCATGTTTCACCACTTTTATTGTCTGTCCAACAGATCTCAGTTGTAAATGAGTCTTCGAGGCTCAATGTGACTTATCTGTTTAAATAAAGGTTGAATGAATGTAAAACTTCTTGGTCCACTGCCTTCATACATCTCCTTCTACATGTCTCTGTGTGAGTGCAGCTACAGTGTGCACTCTCAGGACATGATTACATGCAGTGTTCCTTCAGTTAGAAGTGAACCAGGCAAAAGGGCATTTTCCTATCCGCTCACGTTTCCTGGAAGATCTGGCAAACATATCTCTCGACCTTGACCTCTCTTTAAGTTGTTTCAAACATCTGTTGTGTTCCTGGGAAAAAAAACAATGCAGACATGTTCCTGTTTTATTTATATTAATCTACATCACTTTGCAATCTGTTTTTGGTTGTGTTCTTTTAATACAATTTTCTTTCATTGTTATTTAACTTGTTCTTCTCAATTGACATGCTTTATTTTATGATTGTCTATTGTTGTCTACTGTTGTCATCAGTCTTTGTTAAGCACATATGTAAAATGGGTGGAGCTTGGAGTATTGTTGTGAATGACTCTCAGCTACTACCACACACAGTTGTAGCTTAATATCTGTAAAGATTAACAGCAGTACAACCATTTTTTGTTGGTAAGGTCATGAAGGCAGTCTTGCATGAGGTTCCTCCTACACTACACTGTAAATGTGCGTCCATAGATTTTTTATAGTGTGAACGTTCATAAAGCATTCCCACTACGTGATCCATTTTTCTTCCTTATGTTTGTCGGAGTGATTCTGGTCCCGCAGTTTTCAAGTGTTTCAACAAATCATAAATCAAAGCATTCAGCGCTTTCAGGACAATCCTGGTAGGACTTTTGGTGTTAGTGCAACTTTAGCTTTTTGAAATATTTAGCTTTTTCTGCATTTTTTTCTCGTGGAAAATGAATTGAGCTCATTTTACATCCTTCACATCTTCAGATCTGTTTAGAACCTTTTACTGCTCCTTTCACATTTTGTTCTGCTTCAGCTTCCTTGTGCAAATTTAAACTTTTCTTCAGCTACTTTCAGTTAATTTCAGCTGTTTTTTTGCCACTTTCAGCTTTTTTCTAACTACAACATTTTTGTGCTTCTTCTAACTTTTTTCTGCTAACTTCAGCTTGTTATGCTCCTTTCAGCTACAATTTAGCTAGTTTTAGGTTCCTAATGTTAGCTTTTCCGCTAATTCCACGTGTTTTGCACTCATTTCTGGTTTCTTCTGCCTAAATGAGCAAAAATGTGTGCTATCCTCTTCCTTCTGGTAATTTATGCATTTTTTCAACTTGTTAGCTACTTTTCAGCTGTTTTCTTTTGAAAATTTCTGCCATTTTCTAAATATAATTGTAACTTTTTTTTGCTCATTTCTAAAAAAAAAAAAATTCAGCCTAATTGGGCAAACGTGTTATTTCTACTTTTTCTGCTAATTTAAACTTATTCTACTTTTTCAGCTGCCTTATTATTATTTTCAATTTGTTGCTAATTTTGGCTGTTTTCAGATAATTCAAGTTTTGTGATAATTTTTGCTACTTTCAGCCTAATTAAAATTGTCATGCTAATTTCAGTGTGTTATGCTCTTTTCAGCTTAAATTGTGCTTGTATCAGCTATTTCTGCAATTTCAGCTTCTATTTAGCTGGTTTATGTTAATTTTAGCTTTTCCTTCTCATTTCACATTTTTTTTTAGTTTGTTTCTGCCCTTTTCACTTGCTTATGGTAATTGAGGCTTCTTTCTGCCTTTTCAGCTACTTTTCAGCTATTTTTTGCTAATTTAGGCTAATTTCACAATTTCTGTGCTGATTTCTGCCTATTTAAACCTAATTCAGTAAATATGTGTTCTTTCTGCTTTCTTCTGCTAATTTAGGATTGTTCTTCCATTGTACAGTATTTATATTTCAGCATGCCTTATTTTTTTAGCTAATTTTAGATGTTTCTTTGTAAGTTCTTCTGTAATAAACATTCACACTGCATTTTTGCAGGAAATGCAATTTCTCTACAAGTAGTTCATTTAGGTTTCAATAAAACTTGTTTAGTGGTTCATGAAAGTTATTTTTTCTATGCCAAATAAACACACCCATGCAAGACTCAAGTAAAAACATTATTGCCTCTCACGTTTGACGGCAGGCGATAAAATTAGATTAGGAGTTTATTGAGAAATCTTTATGCTTTTCAATCCAAACATGTTTCAACAAGTTCCCATAAATTCGGAAGTGGAAGCCAATCCGTAAACAGCTGCACAGAGCTAAAAGAGTACTGAAAACATCTTTCATCGCATCCCTTCTGCAATGACTGACAGTGTGTGACAGCTAAACACACATTTTATTTCAGAGTTGTCAAACAGCTGTTGACACTTAGCTGTCTGCAAAGTCTAGAATACAGTCAACATTTTCGATTTGTTTTTTTGAGCTGAACAACAAAAAACAGTCTTTTCCCCCTTTTTTATTGCCTCTATTCAATAATGAAAACAAATACACATGGAGCAGATAGCTGCACAACTCAAGTGTTTTGTCGAAAACCATTCCCCGACATAATTAATCAAGTGTTTTAATAAATAAATAAAAATGATATTTATGGATTGGTGTCAAAGTTCATTTTACAGCCCATTTGTGGTCCTAACGAGGTTTTGAACCTGACACTGCATTGTTTGGAGGCAGGAAATCAAACCCACCGAGCCACGGGGCAGTAAATTCTACTAAGAGATGCAGCATGCTGTCGCCTGAGACACATGAGGGAGAAACCAGATGATCTCTGTCGGGAAATTGAGCTTTTCCGCTGCAAATAGTAACTGAATACAACAAAACATAAAAAATGGAGTATAAATAAAAGGGGTGTGGGGCGGGGGCACAAGAGCATTATGAAAATAAAGGAATAAAATAATATGAAATCAATGCAGTGTAGTTTATGACAAGAAGGAAATATGAGAAGTTGAGCATATTATAGTAAGAGATGATGCTGATTGCGCTATAAAAAAATGCTTGTACAGTAGGTCAGAGACACACAGTATGTAAAAATATTCTTTAAAATGATCGGCTGATGGGTTGAATAGGACAAAAGTCTTGTTAGTTATGGAAAGTCATATTTGTATAATTTATGATATGAGAAAACAAGAAACATCTTTCAAATTCTTAATGATTTGTTGTTGAAAGGCAATATTTATCCTGGTCTTATGAAGTTTTGTGTCTTTACCAAGAATTTAATTACAGTGCACGTTGGATTATTGGACAGGATCTAAAATAGTCAGCATGTCTATTTCCCTCTGTAAACAAAATATAATTGAACACATTTTGCTACTCAGACCTTGTTAATTATGTTGATGCTGTATGTACAGTTTTTATACAGTATGTTCTTTTTTGGTAAAGGGTTTTATTAACTGTTTTGTATTAACTTTATTTCAAATGAATTTTCACACGATTATTAAAAACACAATGTAAACATACACATGTATGTTTCCATTGGGTTTTTGGAAATAGGTGTATGATACACCTATTTCAATCCCCTGTTGCATTTATAATGGGTGGCGCTCATTTTGTGGCTGAAATTGTAGAAGAAGACACAGAGAGGAAACAACAGATCATGAATGAAATACCAAAGAAAAATAAAGTTTTTCTGAACAAGATAAAAAATTACATCTAACAGGACACAGAGGTTTAAACAATGTACAAAAAGGACTGTCCTCAAACTACTACTGCAACTTCAGTGTTATGTGGTATTGTGTCCATCAACATTATTGTTAATTTATTTTATTGCTCTTTTAACTTCTTAATTTTTTTTCTTTCGTTTTTGCAAATATATTTTAAGTCGTAATGCTTGTAAAATGTGACACCTAATTGTTAATACCAGATAATAAATTGTAGACAGATCTGTAGATGTATGCATAATGAATGTTTTTTATCTTTTATAGATAGCCCCCTGCGTCTGAAAAAATATATATATAAAAAATAAATAGAAGCATTGAACCCACACAATCTAAACAATAACAGACTGTGCCCTTGCCTGTATTTGTTGAAAATACAACAAGACAGTTTATAAGTTGCCTTTTGGGACCAGAGTCTCCATAATGATGCTAGGCTTTAAGCCCCTCCTTCTTGCCTCACACATATTCTTGGTGTTACCCCGACATTTGCATTACTGCTAAATGAATCAGAAAAATAATAATACTTGAACATGAAAAGATATTACAAGATATTAAATCTATTCAACTCATCAATAGCTGTGTATTATTATTTATTTTTTTTCTTCTCATTTTGCCAACAGCAATGGCTTGTTCATGTATGGTAAGGAGGTTGGTCTTAACTTTGCTGGTACCAGCTGACAATGAGGCTTGGTTGTGTTGTGGCTTCAACTTCCTGATTCCTGTCTAAATGTAAAGTCTGACTGAACTGACAGTTAACAGCTCGTTTGAGTGGGGCCAAGGTCAAAGTAAAATGTTGGAGGCCTAAAATGCTTGTATCTTATTATATTATCATTTTAAATTGTGCAA